>JASANA010002502.1:0-125614 GCA_030248095.1 Ptycholaimellus sp. GST1_10
CATCTGCCAGGTTATTGCTCAGAGGCATCAAATAGCTTTTATTCCACTCAGAAAGCATCGATTAGTTCGAGCTGTTTTGAAATACTTTCAAAAAGTCCATGGATCTGAACAGCAGTGCAAATAATAGCATAGTTCCCTTCACTCTGCTTTATTACCAAAAAATAGCGACAGCTGAGTTAGTTATCGCCATGCCCATGCTCTCCATTCCCTTGACAGTTTGTCTTCTGCACCTTCGCCAAGAGCTTCAAAGGTTGTTCCTTTGAATCGCCAAAGTTTTTATGTAGCTCCGCCAAATTTGGGGCGAAAAATCATGCAAAAATGAGATCACAACTGTGTCTAATGTATAGAGAGGTCAAAAATTTACCAACATTTGAGTTTCAGCGTTCAAGTGTCAAAACTGGCAATATCTCAGCAATTTTTCCTCATTAGTACTGGCATTAAGGGGACTGATCGAAAGCTGGAAATCTTGTGCCCTTAGTTTACCTTGAAATTGCACCAGAATAGAAAAATGCGGGAAAATTTCTTGGGCCGTAGTTTACGGTGCCATAGATGAACGTAACTTAACGTAGATAAACTGACAAACTTCCAGATGGCTTCGTTGTAGCCCCCGGCCGTACAGGCTTCAAGTAGGTGCGGTGATGAGTGCACTATTAGCCCTGCTCTCCATAGCCGCCCGGGTGCTCCTCTTCCAGCTGCCCTCTGCCCTCAGCCACATCCACTCCCACAACCAGCCACTCTGCATTAGCAATACGTAATGTACTTCGTTCAGTTACGCATGTATTGCTAAGAAAAGCGGGGCGCCAGACGTACCCACGTCAGGGGAATCTTTGGGGTAGAGGGGGGGGGGGGGGGGGGGGGGGCGCCAGCCGTACCACGTTTGCCATGCCAAAATTTTCCATCTGGCTGACACTAAAAATAAAAAATTTCCTGCCAAAAATTTTAATAGATTTCGCATTTGTCGATCTTGTTATTTTGGCCTTAATTAGCTTTGTTTTTTGCTAATGTACCATTAAACTTTACTTTATAAGTTAGTTTTCAGGGTTATATACACCTGTTTTTGGTACATTTATCTATGACAGACATACCTCCCTTCCCCTCGGACCCCCGGGCGCCCCCCCGCCCCCCTAAAGCGCCCCCCCGCACCCCCCGCCCCCCACAGACATACCACGTAGGGGGTACCAAGGGGGGGGGGGGGGGCCGCCCCCGCCCCCCCCAGAAGACATTCGTGGGCGCCCCCCTAGCATCTGAGCCCCATACAAGTATGGCAATATGTAGTATGAGATTTGAGAAGCTTCTTGTTTCACCCAGACAAGAAGTTCGATCCATATTTTTCTAATTTCTTATTCTTTCCAGTAGAGCTGGTTCGATAGCAACCAAGGTTTAGTACAATATTAACAATAATCAGCTTATGCCACTGTTAGTTCTTCCCAAAGCTTAACTAACCATTCACCCCTCCAGAGATCTCATCTAAGTTGCCTCTTTCATCTTTTCATCATCATTTATGGGATAAATGTTTCCCTTTCGAAGAAATATGTCGTTTTTCTGCTCGTAACATTTTGGCGGCGGCTTGATTAGTTTCGGAGGTTACCTCAGGAGGTTGCTTTAAGATTGCTTTATCGACTAATCATGCAGATGTATGAGGGCAGAAGGGCGCGTACATGTACCACGTGGGGGATACAAAAATTCAATCTGGCTGACGCTAAAATTATTTTTTATAGCAAATTTTGACGATTTTTGTAATTTTTTGTCATAAAATTAGCCTATTTTTCAAAGTTAGCAATTAATACCTTGTATAGTAAGTATATCCTGGAATCTATACCCATATTTTTTCGACTTTTCTTCTGTGGCAGACATTTGTTCTTTACTTTGGTCCCCCTTTAAGAGGCATTTGACCATACCCTTAGAAGCACCCCCAGACATGCATGGGCGCACCCCACGCATCTGATCCCGTTACGAGTATGATCTACCTCCCTCTTCCTACCAATTCTCGACAGTACCATAGCCAAAAACTTCAGAATTATGATTTTATTCTATTCCGTAAAAATCGGGATTCTGCATTTCAATATTATTCTATTCACAGGAATTCCTCTGCAGCAGATACACTATCTAGGTGGCAGGGCGAAGGTGGATGGCGGCAGAGGCGATGGTTCGCCAGCCTTGCCAGCTATGCCAGTTGATGCCACTGAAGGGCACTGTGTCTTGGGACTGCATTGGGCAGCCGTCATAGTAGATACCATTCAGGTTGGAATTAAAACAGTAATGGTAGCAGCCATACCACCAGCCTCTGTAATCTAATCCGAGTCTCAAACTATAAAGGCAGTTTATTCATAAATTTAGGAAAAAATAACTTAGAATTAAGAAAAACGTATTGCTAAATGTTGCTAAACTATGGATTAAAACGCAAAAAATATGGCAACAAACATCATTCATCGAAGCGATTGTATTTTCGTTTGGTTCGCCTACATGTTTGCCAGCAAAAGCAAATGAGAGCAGGTACCCTTGGCCATAGGTGCTGGGACAGCGCAGTCCATTGCTGTGGTCCCTGTCAACCGTGGAGAAAGGCATTCCAGTTGGGCTGCGATATAGGTCCACACGGATGCCATCTCCACCAGGGCCGCTTGCTCCGCTTGCCTCCAGGCTGTACAGGCTGGTCTCGTCATTCACCTAGATTTCGGCCTTTCCACTGTTCGCAACCGTGACGGCCGTTTAGGTAATAAGGTATCTACCAATATTGTTGGACAAATTTTACCATTTTGCGGGAAAATAATATTTTTTGAAACAGAAATATAATTCATAAACAAAACAATTTAACAAATATGGGTAGAATTTTCATTTTTGATCTTTAAAAAGAGCCAGCCGGAATGAGAAAAGGCCTTATAGAAATGGAAAGTGGTAGAGCCTGAAAAGACAACAATAAGGGTCTGATAGTCGGTGTAGGTGGTGTTGCCCTGACAGTCGGAGAAGGTGAAGCGGGCGGAGCTGAGACCGCAGAAGGTGGTGAGCCAATTGACGACGTCCAGACCCAGCCAAAAGTTGCAGCCATTGCAGAGGCCGCCAAAACCGGCCTTGTAGACTGTCCACGGTTGGGCAATGGACACCATCCCATCCAGACGCCTGCCAACCATCCCTATTAGGATCTCAGAAGAATAAATCTGCCTTAGCACATCTTCCGGCTGTCTTATGAGCTCAAATTACAAGTATAGTTGATTAATACACCTTGCTTACTAAAAAGCTACTTACCAGATATAGCATTTAGCTCAAATGGCTGAGCTGAGACAAATCAGCTGCGAAAGACGGTTCACATGTTCCAATTTTGTATCGCAGTGGTCTCTCAGCAAAATCCATTGATAATTAGCAAATTAACCAACAGTTATGAGCAGTCGTTGTTTAAAACTATGTTATTTGATGTTTTGAAAGCGCAACGAAGCAACCTAGATGTCATTAGATTAGAAAACTTAGCTAAACTTATCTCTAGAAAGGCTGATCTAAGTGTATGAGTTGAAGAGTAACTGTTGGACGGTGGTGAACCCACCGTGACTCATGTCGCAGAGGGCAGCGATGCTGCGAGCAGCACTGCCGTCAAACACTCGGAGTATGTAATCACGATCCTCCCGGGCCCCAGCCTTGTAGTAGTCGGCGCAGGTGTAGCAGATGCTCCCGCCTGGACTGGGGCTGGGTGTTGTGGGTGCTGGGGGCGCAAACTTCGATGGGTATATCAAGGCTGCCCTGTAGTAGTTTGTCAAACTGTTATTCATCGAAGATGTGGTTTGGAGTGCAGCAGAAATGATTTTTTTTGGTGTTTTTGTAAATGAAGGCTACCGAGACGCCATGTCGTTTTGATGTTTTTGCTCTCAGTACCCGACGCATTGCATGTTCAAACGGCTTTTCGATAGCTTATTTAACATTGAAGTTTGAAAGAATTATTTTTACGAACACTAATCGTTTTGATTTTGGGGATATGTGTTTTTTCACGGGTTCAAGCTGTCTGAGAATTTTTATTGTTTATTTTTTTAAATTTTTAGATAATTGAAGAAAATCATAAAGTATGAGAAAGCTAACCAACGGCCAGTGTTGGCGTTTGCTCGACTGCTGGTAAACTGGACGCTGAAGAAGTCCTCTGTTGATTGCAGCTCTTTGGTGCAATTACCGGAGCTACACCTTATTTTACAGTCAAAGTTAGATTTCAAAATTTCAAACTGTAAAAAATAAAAGCTAACTCAGCAAGCAACTTCCAAAATCCGTCGTAAATTTTGAGAACATCTCCTTGGCTTAGTTGAAGATCCAGGAAGCTAAGGGCCAGTCTCTGTTTGTCATTCCCGTAGATGAGATAGAGACAGCTCAGATCGGGACAATACCGCTCAGGATAACCTATCATTCAGCAAGAATTGCTTTCAAACTTAATCATGGCCTGGTTTTCAAACACAAAGCCAGTGAATGTCTTTCAAGATAAAGAGCTTTGCTCTCTGTTATAAGCAATCAAGATCAAAAAGCTCGACGACATCAGTTAGTGTTATAATCTGGAAGCAAACCAGGAGACGCGAAAATTGTGGACCGTGCGTTCAATGGAATCCTGGTTACCTGTTCACCGCAAGAACAGCCTGTACTAACTCAGATTAAGCATGAGTTGTGGGAATCAGTGACAATGCTAGGAACTGATAGCGTTTCTGGCGGAATTTTCGATTTTACGCAACTCAGAAGCAGTGTTGGACAGGAAAAATATATAATACCCTTTATTTTTTCAAGTTAGCAAGTCTGAAACGATTTTTTGTAGAAATTTCCTTTATTTTTTATCGTTTTTAGCTGTCCATTTGCGCAAAAGAGTAAACATTGAGGAATATATATTTCCCTTTATTTTTCAAGTTAGCAAGTCTGAAACGATTTTTTTTAGAAATTTCCAATTTTTTATTTTTTCCAGTTGGCCATCTGGGCAAAAGGGCCAACACTGCTCAGAAGGCTCACTTGGATCCTAAATAAAGGCTTATTTGCAGTGTTTGGGAACAATGAGCTTTCATTTACTTCCAACCATTCGCCGCAGAGATGTGAAGGTGGAGTGCGATGAGGCAGAGCAGCAAAAGACGCATAGCTGTAAACGTGTGAGAGAAACCTAATGGAAATGCTTGTGAGCGCATAAACTAGCGCACCGGCCGACTTTTATCCCTCTGTTTGCCTCAGCTGGCTTTATTCACACGCTGAAAGCTTTTGCAAGGTTTAGGACATATTGCTTTGGAACTGGGCATATTCCTGGGTTGAAAGCCTAAAATTGAGAGCCGTACTGCGGAATTCGTTAGTTGGCAGAACATTTTGCTTTGCAGGCACGGGTGAGACCGATTCGACATTGGAAGTCGGAGATGAATAACTTCTAATCGCTCAAATTTAAATGCTTCCGTCCACCTGCCTTACTTTGGAACGAAACGATCTGGAGTCTCTCTGCTACTGTCTCCCTGTCAGAAGCCTACCATTGCAGTCTTTCCTCTCGCTTTTTGTGGCTCAACCATGTCTCTTTCTCTGAATGAGGGGGGTTGTACAGGAGGCGGGCCGGCGAGTGTGTGCGTAAGAGACTGTGCATATTAAGGCCCGGACACTCCAGGCGAGGACGAACTGGGATGGGTGATCGCCTAGTAGCCCTACGACTTAGAGCTCAGCACAGAAGGCACCTGCTTGGAAAGAGAGAAATGACTATGCTGCTCATGATGAAGACGAAGGGCTAGTTGACTCAAAAGAGATAATGTATAGCGAAATGCAAGATAGATGCGTAAAACAACAGCAATACAATCCTGCTCCTATCGGGCCCTAGTATCAGCGGGCTGGGGCAGCTGTTGAAGGCGCCGTAGGCGTCCCTCGGGCGGGCGAGGAACTGTGGAGGCCGGAGGGATGGAGGGAGGGGGCTGGTAGAAGTAGCCGCTCTGGCGGCTCTGCCCGGACACTGACAATTTGCCCACCCAGCAGTGGAACAAAGTGAATGACAGGACCACCGCAATGGATGGCTGTGCTCCGACTAAAGTCTTTGCAACAGCATAGGCGCAGGAGGAGAGGAAGGTGGTAGATGAGGTTGGAAGTAGGAAGAGGCGATGTGCACGCTGCCGAAAGCGCCGGCAGAGGAGATGGCAGCGCTGCGTTCGTTGGCCCTGTGCCTGAAGTCCAGCCCACAGAAGGCGGAATGGAAGATGAAGGGGCCGACCGTGAACTGAGCTGCGCCAAGGGCCCCAAAGGGCCTCAGCAGCAGCAAAAGCGCTTGCGGCGGGCGATGCTTGAAGAGTAGTTGGTGGTGGGTAGTAGAGTTGATGGGAGGAAGAGGAGTAGATGATGGTGATGATGCCCTTGGCGCTGCCGAAGGCGGCGAACGCGATGGAGTCACCGTTGCCCATGCATGCGGCCTCCAGCCTGAAGACCTCGACGCAGACGAGGAGGATGGCTGAGAGGAAAAGGACCATGGGCAGAGCTGCGCTAAGAGCCCCGAAGGGCCTCAGCAACAGCAGAAGCGCTTGTGGATGGCAAAGTTGTAGTAGTTGAGGTTGGTGAAGATGTCGGCGTACTTGAGGCCAAAGGCGATGAAGATGAAGACAGCGCTGAACTGGAACATCAGCCTCCCGTCCTGGATAAAGGTGACAGAGGTGGAGTATGGTGAATTGGATAGGATGACCGCAAGGCTAGGCCATGACAGAGCTCCGGAGAGCCTGTGCACAGCATGGGCGCTTAGGCGTCGGAGGTGGACGGCCGGTCGCTGTTGGTGCTCTTGGCCTCCGCCGTCGACTCCAGCGGCACCGCCTCGTCGCTCGTCCCGCTCCCCGGCAGCTCGGTCGGCAGGAGGGTGGAGATGGAGCGCCGGGCAACGTAGCCGTTGCTGTCCACGACGTCAGCGTAGCGGGTGATGCCGCCGTGGCCCGGGTACGTGGCGGTGACGCGGACGAGCTTGAAGCCATAGCAGGGTCCTTGGTCCTGCTGGAGGCAGACGGAGCCGATGTCGATGAGCTCGGCCGGCATGCAGCGTCGTTGCATGGCCTCCGCCAGGTGCAGGGCTCGGAGGAAGCCGGTGCACTTGCTGTAGAAGGCCTTGCAGAACTCCTGGTAGGCGCCTTGGCGGCGGCGGACCTTGGCCGCGATGGCAGCGGGGAGGACGGAGTCGTCCACGAAGGGCTTGATCTTCATGCCCGGCGTGAGGATGCTGGCAGGCATCAGGGCCTCGAGGTCGTCGGCGCCGGCGACGGCAGGGCAGAGCGGGTGGTGGTTGAGGGTGGCCTTGATGCGCGTGGCGAGCATGTGGAACTCATCGTCGTTGAAGTGCCGCTTCCACATGGACGGCCGGAGGCAGGACTTGACCACGCCGACGAGGCGCTCCACGGCCCTGTTGTACCAGGGCGCCTGGACGGGGGTGAAGCGGAAGGTGCAGGAGTGGGTGGCGGCGAATGGGGTGAGGTCGAGTTTGTCCTTGCTGGCCGCCGTGAGGACTGGCTTCAGCTTGCGGGCCACGCCCACGAATGCTCCCGCCTGGTCCATCCAGACGGTGACCTTGGAGAGGCGGCAGGGCTGGCAGCGGCGGAGGACACGGGCGATGGTCTGGTACCCACCGGAGCACCAGTAGGAGCGGCGGAAGATCCCCAGCGTCGTGCTCACTGGCGCGTGCCCTCCGACTGCGTGAAGGTGCTGGATGATGAGGTGGGTGAGGGGGTGGTTGGCGGGAAGGAGCCTGGGCCCGCGCCCATCCTTGGTGGGCTCGGGTCGGGCGAAGCGGCCGCCGACGCGGACGGCCCTGTCACCGTAGACGGGCTGGTACTGGTGGGTGAGGTTGCGGGTCTTGCTGGAGCCCTCGCCGGTCTCGATGTAGTCGATGAGCTCAGCGTAGGCACTCTGCTGCAGGTCCATGACCAGGCAGTCGAGGACATGCTTCTTCTCTTCCCAGAGGACGGGGCTGGTGGGCCAAAGGTTCTTGGGCAGGGACCAGTGGAGGACGTAGGCCCCGACCGTCAGGAGCTTGCGGAGGCTGCTGTGGCGACTGAGGTCCAGTCCAGGAGGCTGAGAAGCTCGGCTCCGTCTGTCGCCAGGTCAGGCGGTGGACCGCGGGCGCCACTGTCGCCGTCGGCGTCGTCGCCGGTGGGCGCAGGGGGCCCGGCTGGCCCGCCTCTGCCTCGTGCAGCGCCGCCTCGTTGGGCCAGGTGTCTTTGGCCTGGCTGAGGTAGGCGGGGCTGTGGAGGAAGGCGGAGTGGCCGCCGAGGTCCTCGATCTTCCGCTCCTTTGCACCCAGTCAGCCGGGTTGTTCTCTGAGTCGGCCCAGCGGAAGTCTCTGGAGAGGCCGTGCAGGTCCGTCTCGCAGATCTCCTTGATCCGCCAGTTCTCGTAGGTCTTGGGCACCGCCTTGGCAGCCAGCCACCCAAGGACAGCGGCATTGTCGATGTAGTGGACGGCGTCGGCGAAGGTGATGCCGACCCGTGCATAGGCGCCGCAGACTGCCCTCGCGGCCCTCGTGGCGGCGACCGCGGCCCAGAGCTCGAGTCTGGGGATGGTGATGATGACGCCCTTGCTGCGCGCTGGCACCAGCCTCGTCTTGGCGAGGAGGAGTCTGGTGCGGTGCTGGCCCGGGAACGCCGCATAGATGGCAAACCCATATGCTGCCTTGCTGGCATCGCTGTAGAGGACGAGGGTGGGTCCGTGGCCGGGGAAGGCATGGCGGGGTATGGCGACGCCGCCGGCGCGCTCCAGCTGGGTCTGGGTGGACTTCAACGTCCGGGCGATGTCCCTGGGTACTTGGCTCTGCCAGGAGGAGCAGCACCCGTGGATTGCCTGCATCAGCTTCCTGCCCCCGAGGGTCACCGGCATGATGATGCCATAGGGGTTGAAGAGGCGGGAGACGGCAGAGCTGAGCTGTCGGGCGTTGGGGGCCTCTGGGACGTCCTTGTAGTCAGGCTGGGGAATGCTGATGGTGTCGGCGATGGTGTCCCAGGCAAGGCCGAGGGTGGTGACGGTGCTGTTTTTGATTAAAGTTCTGTGTTTGCTGCGTCCATTGAGCCTACTCGCAGCTCTGTAAATTGCCCATGGATTATTTGGCAGGCAATCATATTTTCAAAATCCGTAATAGGGTTGGTCCTTGGCTAAGAGGGGACCGTGCTTCCGCTCCGCTCGCATGGCCCCAATTTTGAGAATTGCCAAGAAGACTTGAGTTTTTTTGTTCACAAATCAAATATGCCGATTCTAAATCTGTGCTTACATTTGAATTTGGTTGAAAAACCATGGACTTCCCTTTTTGAGTGACAGATGAAAGGGCTAGGGTGGCCAGAAGAGGAAAATTTTTTTTTCAAAATTTTAATGTTTTATAGACAGGTTTTGTGTAGTTTTTGGCCAGGATTCCGAATCTGTCCTTGTTTTTTCCCTCCGAGCATCGTAGAAAAAGTTATTCAAGATTTTCTGTTTTTTTTGTAAGGGTCCCCCCTTACGTTCAATCGATTTTCCAACCTCAATTTCGGCATAAAGGAGGCCGAAAATCAAATTTCTGGAGGCGCCATGCCACCCTCCAGGGTCGATATACTATAGTGACGTTGAGACCGGAGCCCCAGATATTGCCAATCCCCATGCCGAGCAGAACGTACGGCGGACGGCGCACGGCGGACGGCGCACGGCGGACGGATAACGGACGGACACTTTTTAAAAAGTTTTTTGGGCATAACTTGCCCAATTCTCAACCAAATTTGGCAAACTTTTTTTTGATTAAAGCTCTGCTCTCGCAGCTCTGTAACTTGCCCACAGAATATTTGGCAGCCAATCATATTTTCAAAAACCGTAATAGGGTTGGTCCTTGGCTAAGAGGGGACCGTGCTTCCGCTCCGCTCGCATGGCCCCAATTTTGAGAATTGCCAAGAAGACTTGAGTTTTTTTGTTCACAAATCAAATATGCCGATTCTAAATCTGTGCTTACATTTGAATTTGGTTGAAAAACCATGGACTGCCCTTTTTGAGTGACAGATGAAAGGGCTAGGGTGGTCGGAAGAGGAAAATTTTTTTTTCAAAATTTTAATGTTTTATAGACAGGTTTTGTGTAGTTTTTGGCCAGGATTCCGAATCTGTCCTTGTTTTTTCCCTCCGAGCATCGTAGAAAAAGTTATTCAAGATTTTCTGTTTTTTTTGTAAGGGTCCCCCCTTACGTTCAATCGATTTTCCAACCTCAATTTCGGCATAAAGGAGGCCGAAAATCAAATTTCTGGAGGCGCCATGCCACCCTCCAGGGTCGATATACTATAGTGACGTTGAGACCGGAGCCCCAGATATTGCCAATCCCCATGCCGAGCAGAACGTACGGCGGACGGCGCACGGCGGACGGCGCACGGCGGACGGATAACGGACGGACACTTTTTAAAAAGTTTTTTGGGCATAACTTGCCCAATTCTCAACCAAATTTGGCAAACTTTTTTTTGATTAAAGCTCTGTGTTTGCTGCGTCCATTGAGCCTACTCGCAGCTCTGTAAATTGCCCATGGATTATTTGGCAGGCAATCATATTTTCAAAATCCGTAATAGGGTTGGTCCTTGGCTAAGAGGGGACCGTGCTTCCGCTCCGCTCGCATGGCCCCAATTTTGAGAATTGCCAAGAAGACTTGAGTTTTTTTGTTCACAAATCAAATATGCCGATTCTAAATCTGTGCTTACATTTGAATTTGGTTGAAAAACCATGGACTTCCCTTTTTGAGTGACAGATGAAAGGGCTAGGGTGGCCAGAAGAGGAAAATTTTTTTTTCAAAATTTTAATGTTTTATAGACCAGTTTTGTGTAGTTTTTTGCAAGGATTCCGAATCTGTGCTTGTTTTTGCCCTACAAGCATCCTAGCAAACATTATTCAATATTTTCGATTTTTTTTGTAAGGGTCCCCCCTTACGTTCAATCGATATTCCAACCTCAATTTCGGCATAAAGGAGGCCGAAAATCAAAATTCTGGAGGCGCCATGCCACCCTCCAGGGTCGATATACTATAGTGACGTTGAGACTGGAGCCCCAGATATTGCCAATCCCCATGCCGAGCAGAACGTACGGCGGACGGCGCACGGCGGACGGATAACGGACGGACACTTTGTACAAAGTTTTTTGGCCATAACTTGCCCAATTCTCAACCAAATTTGGCAAACTTTTTTTTTGATTAAAGTTCTGTGTTTGCTGCGTCCATTGAGCCTACTCGCAGCTCTGTAAATTGCCCATGGATTATTTGGCAGGCAATCATATTTTCAAAATCCGTAATAGGGTTGGTCCTTGGCTAAGAGGGGACCGTGCTTCCGCTCCGCTCGCATGGCCCCAATTTTGAGAATTGCCAAGAAGACTTGAGTTTTTTTGTTCACAAATCAAATATGCCGATTCTAAATCTGTGCTTACATTTGAATTTGGTTGAAAAACCATGGACTTCCCTTTTTGAGTGACAGATGAAAGGGCTAGGGTGGCCAGAAGAGGAAAATTTTTTTTTCAAAATTTTAATGTTTTATAGACCAGTTTTGTGTAGTTTTTTGCAAGGATTCCGAATCTGTGCTTGTTTTTGCCCTACAAGCATCCTAGCAAACATTTTTCAATATTTTTGATTTTTTTTGTAAGGGTCCCCCCTTACGTTCAATCGATATTCCAACCTCAATTTCGGCATAAAGGAGGCCGAAAATCAAAATTCTGGAGGCGCCATGCCACCCTCCAGGGTCGATATACTATAGTGACGTTGAGACTGGAGCCCCACCCCCCCCCACTCCACCGCACGCGACATAGACTTTAATTTTTCCTAACTCCCCAATCCAACCAATTCAACTTTATTAATCTTTCTCCTCCCTCCCCTAATCCCCTATATATTTCAAACCCAATCCCTCTAGGACCTCTTCCCCTCCGCTCCATCCCATTTTAAATTCCAAGAAACTATTTTTTTCACAATTAAATATCCTCTTAAATCTTCTACATTTAATTTTAAAAACAACTTCCTTTTTTAATGGTGGGTGCGAAGAGGAAAATTTTTTTTTCAAAATTTTTAATGTTTTATAGACAGGTTTTGTGTAGTTTTTGGCCAGGATTCCGAATCTGTCCTTGTTTTTTCCCTCCGAGCATCGTAGAAAAAGTTATTCAAGATTTTCTGTTTTTTTTGTAAGGGTCCCCCCTTACGTTCAATCGATTTTCCAACCTCAATTTCGGCATAAAGGAGGCCGAAAATCAAATTTCTGGAGGCGCCATGCCACCCTCCAGGGTCGATATACTATAGTGACGTTGAGACCGGAGCCCCAGATATTGCCAATCCCCATGCCGAGCAGAACGTACGGCGGACGGCGCACGGCGGACGGCGCACGGCGGACGGATAACGGACGGACACTTTTTAAAAAGTTTTTTGGGCATAACTTGCCCAATTCTCAACCAAATTTGGCAAACTTTTTTTTTGATTAAAGCTCTGTGTTTGCTGCGTCCATTGAGCCTTCTCGCAGCTCTGTAACTTGCCCACAGAATATTTGGCAGCCAATCATATTTTCAAAAACCGTAATAGGGTTGGTCCTTGGCTAAGAGGGGACCGTGCTTCCGCTCCGCTCGCACGGCCCCAATTTTGAGAATTGCCAAGAAGACTTGAGTTTTTTTGTTCACAAATCAAATATGCCGATTCTAAATCTGTGCTTACATTTGAATTTGGTTGAAAAACCATGGACTGCCCTTTTTGAGTGACAGATGAAAGGGCTAGGGTGGTCGGAAGAGGAAAATTTTTTTTTCAAAATTTTAATGTTTTATAGACAGGTTTTGTGTAGTTTTTGGCCAGGATTCCGAATCTGTCCTTGTTTTTTCCCTCCGAGCATCGTAGAAAAAGTTATTCAAGATTTTCTGTTTTTTTTGTAAGGGTCCCCCCTTACGTTCAATCGATTTTCCAACCTCAATTTCGGCATAAAGGAGGCCGAAAATCAAATTTCTGGAGGCGCCATGCCACCCTCCAGGGTCGATATACTATAGTGACGTTGAGACCGGAGCCCCAGATATTGCCAATCCCCATGCCGAGCAGAACGTACGGCGGACGGCGCACGGCGGACGGCGCACGGCGGACGGATAACGGACGGACACTTTTTAAAAAGTTTTTTGGGCATAACTTGCCCAATTCTCAACCAAATTTGGCAAACTTTTTTTTTGATTAAAGCTCTGTGTTTGCTGCGTCCATTGAGCCTTCTCGCAGCTCTGTAACTTGCCCACAGAATATTTGGCAGCCAATCATATTTTCAAAAACCGTAATAGGGTTGGTCCTTGGCTAAGAGGGGACCGTGCTTCCGCTCCGCTCGCACGGCCCCAATTTTGAGAATTGCCAAGAAGACTTGAGTTTTTTTGTTCACAAATCAAATATGCCGATTCTAAATCTGTGCTTACATTTGAATTTGGTTGAAAAACCATGGACTGCCCTTTTTGAGTGACAGATGAAAGGGCTAGGGTGGTCGGAAGAGGAAAATTTTTTTTTCAAAATTTTAATGTTTTATAGACAGGTTTTGTGTAGTTTTTGGCCAGGATTCCGAATCTGTCCTTGTTTTTTCCCTCCGAGCATCGTAGAAAAAGTTATTCAAGATTTTCTGTTTTTTTTGTAAGGGTCCCCCCTTACGTTCAATCGATTTTCCAACCTCAATTTCGGCATAAAGGAGGCCGAAAATCAAATTTCTGGAGGCGCCATGCCACCCTCCAGGGTCGATATACTATAGTGACGTTGAGACCGGAGCCCCAGATATTGCCAATCCCCATGCCGAGCAGAACGTACGGCGGACGGCGCACGGCGGACGGCGCACGGCGGACGGATAACGGACGGACACTTTTTAAAAAGTTTTTTGGGCATAACTTGCCCAATTCTCAACCAAATTTGGCAAACTTTTTTTTTGATTAAAGCTCTGTGTTTGCTGCGTCCATTGAGCCTTCTCGCAGCTCTGTAACTTGCCCACAGAATATTTGGCAGCCAATCATATTTTCAAAAACCGTAATAGGGTTGGTCCTTGGCTAAGAGGGGACCGTGCTTCCGCTCCGCTCGCACGGCCCCAATTTTGAGAATTGCCAAGAAGACTTGAGTTTTTTTTGTTCACAAATCAAATATGCCGATTCTAAATCTGTGCTTACATTTGAATTTGGTTGAAAAACCATGGACTGCCCTTTTTGAGTGACAGATGAAAGGGCTAGGGTGGTCGGAAGAGGAAAATTTTTTTTTCAAAATTTTAATGTTTTATAGACAGGTTTTGTGTAGTTTTTGGCCAGGATTCCGAATCTGTCCTTGTTTTTTCCCTCCGAGCATCGTAGGAAAAGTTATTCAAGATTTTCTGTTTTTTCTGTAAGGGTCCCCCCTTACGTTCAATGGATTTTCCAACCTCAACTTCGCATAAAGGAGGCCGTAACAGATTTTTGGAGGCGTTATGCCACCTCCAGCTTTTGGCAAACTGATATGGCGAGCCAGCAGATAAAAATCAATATCAATCTTTGCTTGGGGACCCCAAGTTGGGTTGTCTAATTTTCAAACGAAATTATGAATGCAGCTTTTGTGATAGCGGCTGAAATGATTAATATTTTTGCACTGACTCAAAACACAAACTATTATGTCTGATATTGAAAGCTGCTGGGTGAACTATGGCTTCGCCCCTTTGGCCAATACATGGACTTGGGTCTGGTTTCACTGGTCTGGTTGACGGTCATTTTTGCCGAATCCGCCACCCTTCTACCCTATCCTTCCGCTATGCTCGCCAAACCCAAGATTGCTTTCAAAGCAAAGTAAGGTTTTTTACCTTTCTGCTCCGCATTTGAATTCATATCCTTTTTATGAACTGCATTTTATCAACAAATTGTATTTCAGGGTCTAAAAATTTATATTTCATTGCCTGTGAGCTTGTAGGCTTTTTTGAGGTAGACAGAACAATCAATGTCTTTCAGACTCTACCGCGTTGGTGTGATGGCAGTGACACCGCTGGTCCTAGCCTCATGGCTGTGCGGCAGTCTTGCGCTCCACTTCCAAATGCTGGTTTTTTCTTTTTGGATTCAAATCTTGGACCAAAAAAAGTCACCTAGGCCTGCTATGGCATTCTATTCTGGCTGAATGTTGCTCTTCTTGTGGCATTGATTACCACTCATTTGCCGCAAAATGAAAAGGTATGCAGCAATTGAACCAATCACCTTCTCAAAATTTGCAAATTGCAGCTGCGAAAATTCATCTCGGATGCAATATCTAAAGCCGAGAATTAAAACAAAAAATTGGCAGATGAAATAATCTCAAACGCAGAAAAGTCCCATATGATATTTTTTGATGTGATTCCGTTCTGATTTCATCTATTTGGCTGAAGTATTCACTACTTATATTTTTTTTTCATGAAGGTTAATAACATTCATAACTTGATATGAATAGATCGGTATTTTGATTTCAACTTTACTCGACAAGCCATAGTTTCAAACAGAAAAAAGCAGCCAAAATTTCAGTCTATTTGATTTATTTATGCCTTAACTCTCGTCTGTTCTCCAGGCTAAGAATTTCCGAATTTCATCACAAGTGCAACGCACACAAAAAATGGGTTTGAATTCAATTTTGGCACATACCTCACCAGTCTTAACAAATGCATTGCCTAAGCTGCCCCCCTTGCCTTCTCAAAGCACATCATCCTGTTTCACCTCGGCGTCTTTGTCACAGCCCCAAAATGGGCCTGTCATCACTGCGAATTTATTGCCCTTTCCACCACCGAAGCAGCTCAACACTCCATTCAGCTGCAGCATTTCGGCCTGGCACAGCAATTGCCCGTGGATGCCATCTCTGCTGCTTTTCAGGCGAAGAACGATTCCAGATCTTTGCACTCGGCTCAAGGCGAGAAGGATCACAGCTGGAACAAAGATGCAGACATGATTGTTTCGGAAAGAACTGTTCAGCTCCCTCAGCCAAAACTTGAAGCCTTTAGCAGTCCAGCCCAGTCTTCAATCAACTGCAAACGCTGTGGTCGGCAAATTCGTAATGGCAAAAAGTAAGTTTTTGGTAAATACAGAATAAATTCAGTCGAATTTGTCTTTCAGCCTGGGTCATTGTGCGGATCACATCATTGCCTGCCTGAAACTGCGTCCGTTTGCCTGTGGGGCCTGCGGAGAACTGAGGAGCACCAAGCAAAACCTACTTGCACGCCAAAAGTCAAGATCTCAGTGCAGGTATAACAAATAATTTATTTTACATTTTGGCTAATTTTTTTGGTTTAGTGGAGCCAGAATCGAGTTGTCGAAGGGAGCAGAAGATGAAGAAGCGATTCGGATAGGTTTTTGGGACTGTTTTGGCCTTGATGGTAAGGCATGGATTGGTTTTGCAAGGAAAACTCAGTTCAATTAATTTTTTCATCGAAAATGAATTGCTATCTTGCTTATATTTGTGTTTTACAAATCGAACATGACCATGCATAGCTCTATATCTTTTTGATAATTAACAAGTATATGGCCCAAAGCGCAATAGGTGACCGCGGAGCGCATCCTATATATGAAATTTTGAATTTTGAACACAATATGAATGCATGGAATTTTGTCACTCAAGAAAGGAAGTCTGTGGTTTCTCAAGCATTTTCAAAAGTAAGCACAGATATGGAATCGCTATATATGACTTGTGAACAAAAAAACTCAAGTCCTCTGTTCAATTCTTAGCCGTTCAGCAGTTACCGATTATTGATGACATTGCCATGCATGAAAGTTTGTCACTCAAGAGGGTAAGTCTGTGGTTTCTCAACCATTTTCGAAAGTAAGCACATATTTGGAATGGCTATATATGACTTGTGAACAAAAAAACTCAAGTCCTCTGTTCAACTCTTAGCCGTTCAGATGTTACTGATTATTGATGACATTGCCGTGCATGAAAGTTTGTCACTCAAGAAAGGAAGTCTGTGGTTTCTCAACCATTTTGCAAAGTAAGCACAGATTTGGAATTGCTATATACGACTTGTGAACAAAAAAACTCAAGTCTTCTGTGCAATTCTTAGCCGTTCAGCTGTTACTAATTATTGATGACATTGCCGCGCATGAAAGTTTGTCACTCAAGAAAGTAAGTCTGTGGTTTCTCAACCATTTTCAAAAGTAAGCACAGATTTGGAATTGCTATATCTGGTACCATCGGCAGGCCAAATGTAGTTCTCTTTTCTCCAAAAGTTGCAACTGCCTCGAGTAAAAAGTCAAGGAAATACAATTTTTACTACTGGAATCTGCTGCTTGGACAGTTGCATTTTGTTTTTGGCGCGCAGTTCAGTGTCTCTTTCCATGCGCGCCAAAACCAAAATGCAGATGACGCAGCAGATTCCAGTAGTAAAAATTGTATTTCCTTGACTTTTTACTCGAGGCAGTTGCAACTTTTGGAGAAAAGAGAACTACATTTGGCCTGCCGATGGTACCAGATATTTCTTCCACTTTTAATATAGTATAAAATGTATTAGTACAAATTTTATAGATCAATAAATAAATTTTATTAGTTAATAAATCACAAATAAAAAATAAAAAAATATAACGAAATCAAGTTTCAAAAATAAAAAATAAAAATTTCAAAAATAAAAATTATTGGCAAACTAATAAATTTTTGATAAATTTTCTTGGTTCATGCTTAGCGCGATTTTTGGCCTGCCGATTGTACCAGTTATCTTCTCAGCTTTAAAGGCACAAAATTCAAAAAAAATAACTGAGCTGGATTCGAACCTGCCAGTTTCATTTAGCTGTCCAATTGCTTATACCACTACACCACTGGTGCATATGGCTCCATGGTGTGACTAAAGAGCTTTGATTAAAGAAACATATGAGGCCAAGGGCGCCGGGGAGGGCAGGGGGGGGGGGAATGAATACCTACTATCGTCCATTGAATAGATGCGGAGAAGAAGAAGGAGAAGAAGAAGGAGAAGAAGGAGTTCGGACATATGGTTTTTTGCGTTTTTCACCATAAAATCAAACGTTTTGTGTAAAACTCAAAAGATAAACTGTAGTCAATTCGATGTTGCTCGTTCCACTGGTGAAAGAATTAGAGCAATTGGAGCATTCTGTGACGAGCAGCAGCCTTATCAAAATTAAGATCTAGCAATAACCCTCAAAACATACACCTGGGTCGAAAAGAGGGGCTGGGCGCTGACACTTCGCTAACGCTCGCTCGCGCCAGCCCAATATACGACTTGTGAACAAAAAAACTCAAGTCTTTTGTGCAATTCTCAAGATTAAAGGAGCTACAGCGCAAAAACTGTATATTGCAATTTTCAAGCCTTTCTACCCAAAAAAGTAATGTTTCAAATGCTTGGGGGCCGCTTCCTACCTGCGATATCTTCCTAACACATTATTACCTTTCAGGAAAAAAAAAGTTTGTCCAGATCCGTTGAGAATTCGCCCGTTCCCAGCATTTCCAGGAACATATACATACATATATATATATATATATGAGGACAAAAGTTGAGTAACCTCTATAGACCGCGGAGCGGCCCTTCGGGCCGCTCCGCGGTCAAAAATTTATAAGCTTGTCATGCTGTAGGCTTTTATTCTTGTAAGTAAATGCTGAACGGGTAAGAGTCACCAGCTGACTGGAATATGACACTGCTGGCTATGGAATATAAAACTGTTGACTATGAAATATGCACACTGGCTATGGAATTCTGCTCAGTTAGCCATTCAAATTGCGAATTTCGGCCCACAAGGGCAAGGTTTCATTCAAGCATTCAGTTGTTTATTAGCGAAATCTGTCTTTGATAACAGAAGTAATTATGCGTCTCTTGATGTTTATTGCACTACGCCATGCTTACCCAGCTTTGGCAGTTAGTTTTGCAATACCTGCTTCTTTGTTGCCTTGTTTGTCGTCTCTTTGGCACCAACTTAATACAACAACAAGCATTGAGATTGGGAGTGACACAGGAGAAATGCCGCGAGTAAATTCAAGAATGTTATAACACGCACTGCTCATTCATGAGTCAGTAATCCTATAGCATCAGTGAGAATGCCAAAGAAAAATAACACCAGACAGCCCAAGATTCTTCCATCTGACATCAAATTCCATGAAGTGACCAACCGGTTACCTTTGTTGTGGTGTGGGGATAAGACCTCCTTGCTTAGGCGAAATGTGTTGCAAGTTGCAACTGTCTAGGAATGTTCTTGGGGGTCAGGAGGCTAGGGCCATGCATGATACCATGGTAAATTTTAATGGCGAGGGCTAGGTCTCAATTATGGCGGCACTGGCGAAGGATAGAGGGGCAAGGCGAGAGAGGTAAGCGGCGGCTTTGAGCTGGCACCACTTCAAAGGCAGGCTATTGAAATATTTTGACTGGTACAGCATAACAATTGAGTCGCAGTAGATCGTGGGGAAAGAAAGCCAAATTGAAGATTAGAAAAAAACTCGTTTACTTCGAGATGGTGTTTTGAAATCGTCAACTTTTATGTTGTGGCTCAGCAGCTGTATGCATGCAATCTTAGACAATTGACTTACATACAACTATTTTGCAACCTTAATTAGGCAGGCACCGCCCTACCTCACCAAAAACCCTGCCTATTTTCACACAGCAAACCATCCTTGAAAGTGAACATTGGGGGACTAGGTGTCAGTCAAATTTCTTGCGGAGACTTTGTGGGGAGGGAGGCTTGGAAGGCAGACTCTCATGAGGGGAAATAAAGCCGTCCGTTGACTTCATATCCTGCTGCATTTTTTCAAGTTTATGTATTTCACTTGAATGAAAAAATTTGCAAAAAAATGTGTCAAGTTGCAGACTATCAACGCAGTGGCAAACCTTTCTGATGTGGCTTCAGAAATCAATGCGGTTGCTCGTCTCATTCAAAACGAGAGCGCAAGAATTGATCAACTTTCCGATGCTTTGAGTTGGTCAATTTTGAAGTGGATCTAAAGAAAGTTATCTAAGGCTATAAATTTGCTTGCAATTTTGATTGCAACTTTATTGATGGTGTATTTTTGTATACACGTACCATTTTCTTACTAAACCATCATTTAGTTTAATCTGTCACTACATTCAGCTTATATAAATAAATGGTACCATCGGCAAGCCGAAAGTAAGCTCTTATCTCCCAAAAAAACAATTGCCCCAAGTGTAAAGTCAAGGAAATTTCCCTACTACGAGTGGAATCTGCTTGTGGGATATCTGCATTTTATTTTCGCGTGCAGTTCAAGAACTCTTTTCATGCGCGCTCAAACAAAATACAGGTGACACAGCAGATTCCACTCGTAGTAGGGAAATTTCCTTGACTTTACACTCGGGGCAATTGTTGCTTGCCGATGGTACCATTTATTTCCTCAACTTTTAAGATACAAAAATAAAACTCATTTTTATTATTCATTAAGACAGCCTTTTTGAGAAAAACGAGAAAATTTAAAAAAGCCAAGGACACTTTTTTTTCTGACCCCCAATTTTTATTGTTGGACATTAAAAAGCAATCATTTTTGACCGCGGAGCGGCCCGAAGGGCCGCTCCGCGGTCTATAGAGGTTACTCAACTTTTGTCCTCATATATATGTATGTATGTATATATTTCTGGAAATGCTGGTCCTCACCGAATTCTCAACGGATTGGGACAAACTTTTTTTTTCCTGAAAGGTAATGCAATTTTAGGAAGATCTGGAGGGGTGGAACCGGTTTCCGAGCATTTGAAACATTACTTTTTTGGGTAGAAAGGTTGAAAATGTGGGTATGCTGTAAAAGGCTCAATTCTCAACGGATTTTGACAAACTTTTTTTTTCCTGAAAGGTAATAAAATTTTAGGAAGATCTGGAGGGGTAAAACCGGTTTCCGAGCATTTGAAACATTACTTTTTTGGGTAGAATTTTGAAAATTTGGGTATGCTGTAAAAGGCTCAATTCTCAACGGATTTGGACAAACTTTTTTTTTCCTGAAAGGTAATGAGATTTTAGGAAGATCTGGAGGGGTGGAACCTGTTTCCGAGCATTTGAAACATTACTTTTTTGGGTAGAAAGGTCGAAAATTTGGGTATGTTGTAAAAGGCTCAATTCTCAACGGATATTGACAAACTTTTTTTTTCCTGAAAGGAAATAAAATTGGAGGAAGATCTGGAGAGGTTTGACAAGTCCCGCATTATTTGAAACATGACTTTTTTAGGTAGAAAGGTTGAAAAATGGGGTATGTTGAGAGCTCCGCGGTCACCTATTGCGCTCTGCGCCATATACTTGTTATACTATGTCCTAAAGGGATAGCTCATATGATGGTATATTTCGCCCACAACAGCTCATTTTGTGAGGCAGGGTCAGGCAGGATGCCGAAAATCTGGGTTTTTTGACCTTCAACAATAAAATTGCTGCTGTGGGCCACAGACTCAATGGATTTTGAAAATTCCAAGACGGGTAGACTCCTAGGAAATTGTACAATAAAACTGCGCCTTTGGATGATTCAAGCTAACACTTTTTTGTGGTGTAAAACGCTCAAAAAAATGAAAAAGACGAAAATGAGACAAAAAATTATAGCAAAAAAAACTGATTTCACCCAAAAATTTTGGGTTTGCACGCAAACGATTGTGATTTTTGAATCCAGCGTTAAATTTTGGTCCAGAAAAGTAGTTTAGTTTTTATCCAGAGGGCTGTTCGGTTAGGACTTCATGGCAATGTTTGATGGTAACTACGAAAATGGCCCTATGTTATAACATAGGCAAAAATTGGGCAAAAAATTTTTTGCTTCAAAATTGGATTTTTTGGGCAGGAATCATCCCTCTTTTGATGCCTTCCACCTCGCTGTGACATTTGTTTGACCAACATGTTCTTCAATTTTAAGAAATTGAAATGCCCATTTTCCTATGCTTTAACATTGCCTATGCTATAACATAGGAAAACAGGCGCTTCAGTTTATGCAGATTGAGACTATTTTTGGTCAAACAAATGTCACAGCGAGGTGGAAGGCATCAAAGAGGGATGATTCCTGCCCAAAAAATCCAATTTTGAAGCAAAAAATTTTTTGCCCAATTTTTGCCTATAATATAACATAGGGCCATTTTCGTAGTTACCATCAAACATTGCCATGAAGTCCTAACCGAACAGCCCTCTGGATAAAAACTAAACTACTTTTCTGGACCAAAATTTAACGCTGGATTCAAAAATCACAATCGTTTGCGTGCAAACCCAAAATTTTTTGGTGAAATCAGTTTTTTTTGCTATAATTTTTTGTCTCATTTTCGTCTTTTTCATTTTTTTGAGCGTTTTACACCACAAAAAAAGTGTTAGCTTGAATCATCCAAAGGCGCAGTTTTATTGTACAATTTATTAGGAGTCTACCCGTCTTGGAATTTTCAAAATCCATTGAGTCTGTGGCCCACAGCAGCAATTTTATTGTTGAAGGTCAAAAAACCCGGATTTTCGGCATCCTGCCTGACCCTGCCTCACAAAATGAGCTGTTGTGGGCGAAATATACCATCATATGAGCTATCCCTTTAGGACATAGTATAAAAATGATTGCTTTTTAATGTCCAACAATAAAAATTGGGGGTCAGAAAAAAAAGTGTCCAACCAATTCTTAATCCTACCAAAAAGCCTGTCTTAAAATCATTTTTGCGCGGCCGCAGGCCACCTGCCGCGGAGGGCAGGGCAGTCAGAGCTCCGGAGGCCGTAGGGCATGGGTGCGGAGGCCCCGGAGCGTAGCCTAGCATGCGAAGCATGCTAGGCGAAGCGTAGGGGCCGTAGCACCCGTGCCCGGAGGCCGGAGGAGCTCTGGCGCCCTGCCCAAAGCGGCGGGCGGCCAAGGCCAGCTTAAGCAGTTACCCCATTTTTGCGTCCGTCTGTCCGCATATATATATATATATATATATATATATATATATGTCTTTCCGGGGCCCATACTCCACGGTTTTTCAACGAAATTGGCTGATTTTTTGCATGAAGGTCCGTCTGGGTGGTATCTCCAGGCCATTTTTTGTGCTTGACGTAATTTTTCGATTTTCACCCAAAACTCAATTTTTTGATGTTTCAAAATACGAAAATTCATAAATCACTGGTTTTTCAATGAAATTAGCTGAATTTTGGCAGGTACGTCCGTCAAAGTAATATCTTGAAGCTGGCAAAAGGAATTTTCGAAATATTTATTATATCTTGATTTATAGGCAAAAACCCAAAATCTTGATGTTTCAAAATTTTGAACATGCATAAATCCATTGTTTTTCAATGAAATCAGCTGATTTTTGGCAGGTACGTCCATCAAAGTAATATCTTAAAGCTGGCAAATGAATTTTTTGAAATATTTATTTTATCTTGATTTACAGTCAAAAACCCAAAATCTTGATGTTTCAAAAATTTGAAAATGCATAAATCCATTGTTTTTCAATGAAATCAGCTGATTTTTGGCAGGTACGTATCAACCATGCGAATTAAAAAGTTTTGTAACGTAGCTAGTGGTTATTACTTGTACTGGAAAAAGGCCGCGCATCTTAGCGATAGCCGATAATACCTTGTTAGTTTTAAAAGCCTCAGAAACCAAAACGAGGCCTAAAAGTTCCTCTTCTGTTTGTTGTTAGTTTAATCCAATTGAGTTCTAGTTGCTGTGGTAAACTGAAACCATGCAATTGTCAACCATGCTCAACCAATGCAATGGCTCAAAAATGCATTCCGTCCTGGCACAAAATTTTTGATCATGTCAAACTGAAACGAACCATGTTAAGTGTCAAGACGGCCGCACATCTATTGGCAATAGCCGATATTAATGTGACATTTCCCAAGCCGGTTTTGTTGACCTTGACTGTCGATGAGGCGGGCGGAAGGGAGGCCAGGATCAGTTGCTGTATATTGTGCTCGAGATGCCCCAACCTGTTCCGCTCTCCTTCCCCTTCCGGTGACGATGAAAGAGAATCTCGCTAAGTTCCTGCTGTATAACACCACAGCGTTTGGTAGATCAGAGAGCTGATTTGCTTATCTGTACCTCGACCGACCACCTCTACAATGCTACTACAATGTCCAGCACCACTTCCGCCAACTTCCGCTTCCGCAACAACTTCCGGCCTTTTGACCTCGCCGCCTTCTACCACCAGCGATAGAGTCAAAAGCCCCAGTCACCAACCTACAGAGCCAGGACAGCGAATCGAGCCCAGCCTGCATTGCTGGACTTAGCTTCGCTGCCAGACAGGACACCCTGCAGCCCCAGAACTTCACTCAGCCAGAGCCGGCCTCGTGAACTTCTATGCGGCAGCAACTGCGACTACGCTGCATGGAATTGGAAATTGACTTTTAAGTCTCTTTTCAATGTCCGTTCTTCATCAGCAACATTGCAGCGCCGAGTTTCCAGCCCTCATGCCATCTTTGGGCGGCAGCCAGGAAACTCTGACATCACACGGCACACTTGCTACCGTAATCTGCTGCAACGAAGGGTCTTGAAGTGAACTGAAAAGTTCTCTTCAAAGAGCAACTCCCTTCAATGATTTCATTCTATCCTTGCGGATTTTATGAAATCATTCAACGCCGACGATCGAGACGAGATTCGACTTTGCTGCCAGGCATTGAAAATTAACTGAAAAGTTTCTTTTCATGCTGACGTCATCAGCGTCGTCTACAGAATTTCATCATCCTGAAATGGATTTTGAATATTCTCTTCGGCTGCCAGCTACCAGCTTCGATCTGTCTTCGCTGCTGGACTTTGAAATTGACCACTGTCCAATTTCAAAGATCTTCGCTGCCAGCCCCAGTCAATGTTGGCACAAACGCAACTCTGCTGCTTGGGCATCGAAAACTAACTGCAAAGTTGTTTTCATGCCGTCTATGCAAGCATCGTCGATGACAATTTCATTATCCTTGGTTGGATCTTGAAATTGCCTGCAGCCACCAGCAAACCGCTTGCCTTCGCTGCCAGAGATCGAAAATTGGCTCCAGTCAGTTTTCAAACTTATGGCCTCTGCTGCAACTCCGCCAGCCAGCCAATGCCAGCTATCCAGCAAAAGCAATGTCTACGCTGCTAGAGTTTTGAGATTGCCCTTGACAGCTCTCAAAACTCCCTGCTGCCTGCTGCAACCTTGCCGGCCCTCATGTTTATGAATCCTTGCGGATTTATAAACTTTCGAGCATCGCAGAAGAAAAGCCCAGCCAGCTTCAGAGTCAATTGTCGTCTTTCGACATTGATTCATTACGGATCTTTATGATCACATGAATTTCGAAAAGCAACGCCAAAAGACAAAAGTCAAAATGACTCACGAGCAGCCTCTACTTTTCTACGCAGACAACTACTGGACCAGGCCCAGCCTAGTGGACTGCCTCCACTGCCGCTTCTACGGCCTCTCAGTCATCTGCAACCTCAGCCTGCTCACCTGCGGCCAGAAGGACCTCTTCAAGGACGGCGTCAGCTACGAGCACAACGCCTCCAAGGCCTACTTCCACTGCGCCTGCCTCCGCTAATGCGCATCGGAAGATTGTGACCATGGCCCGCCTCCCCCTCCTTCTGCCCGCCGTTGAAGATAGCATCAATTCTGGACAAAGTCCACCACTTTTGCTATGGCTTCTTGGAGCACCACAACCGCGTCCAGATCTCTAAGGACTGCAACCAGTGCGGCATGCTGGATGGCTTCGACTGCGGCCTCTGCCACTTCCAGCCCAACAGCAACCACACTGGACCACTCCAGGACTCCGTTCCAATCGACGCTGACTATGGCTTGCTGCCTATACTCTGCTCCAGCATCAAGCCGTGCAAGTCCAGCGTATCCGCCTTCTTCAACCTCGGCAACTACATGGACACCTTCTGCGCCATGAAGCTCTGCCCGTTGGAAGACGCCTTCACCAAGCTCCTCCAAGAGGCCTCAAAACCCCACCCTCCCTCCTATTACGTCCCTAGAGGTCGGTGGTGTACAAGGCCTACGGAAACCTGGGCGGCTTCCACAACCACTTCTGCAACTTCATGACCGCGTACGCCGTCATGCAGTTCGCTTCCTGGAAGATGTCCTCCGCAGACCTTTCAAGGTCCCCTGCCCTGCACCCTTCCCCTTACTCCGCCCAGCAGTAAGAGGTCGGTGGTGTACACGGCCGACGGGAACATGGATGGCTTCCTGACTGGCTTCTGCCAGCACACCGGCAACTGGGCCAACTTCCATCCCAGCGCCGCCTCTGAGACTTTGCACTATCTGCAAAGATATGCAAATTCTTTCAACGCTTCTTTTGACAGATCCAAAATAGGCGAAAGAGACGCTAAACTTAAAGTTTGCGTAACTCAAAAGGTCCTATTTTGGAGCAGCATTCTGGAAGCACGGCCGCGCTCGCCCACCTCAACTCCACCTACTCTCTGCCTAGCCACAAAGGCCTCTTCTGGACTGGCTTACTGAGAGCAGCTTCCCAGGAGTTCAGCTCAATACGGCAAGGAACTCAAGAAATCATGCTGACACGGCCTTTGCAATTGCTCACTGTCATCCTGAGCTGCATTCAATTCCTTCACCACAGCTACAAAGCAGTTGTCCAGTGTCATCCCGAGCAGCGTCGATTTCTACCTCTGTCAACCCGAGCAATTGGACATTGTCAACCCGAGCTGCGTTCTCTTCGTATCTCCAACAATGACAATCTGCTCCGTGTCAACCCGAGCTGCGGAAAATCATCGCAGACAGACAGAGAGTGACCAGCATCTGTCATCCCAAGCTGCGTCAATCTTTGCTGCTGTAAACCCGAGCAAATTGGCCTGTCATGCCGAGCTGCGTCAGTTCTTCACAGCTTGACAGCAGAATTTGCTCTCTGTAAACCCGAGCAAATTGGCCTGTCATCCCGAGCTGCGTCAGTTCTTTGCAGCTCAACAGCTACAATTTGCTCCACGTCATCCCGAGCTGAATCAACCCTCGACACTGTCAACCCGAGCAAATCATCTACTGTCATCCCGAGCTGCATCATTTCTCTTTGCAGCTACAGCAGAGACAATTTGCTCAGTGTCATCCCAAGCTGCGGCAATCGGCCATTGACGGCCATCGGCCTATCTTCGATGCTTCAAAGAGCCACCTACAAAGGCTCTCCGCAATCCTCCAAGCGGCCCAGCTCCAACAAGAAGCCCTTGCCCTGCTTCTTCCACATGGCCGCCATCAACAATGTCCATGTCCCCTACACCTCTCTACCCCCCCCCCCTCCATCCTCAATTGCGATAGGCGTTTAAGCTCGCCCTGCTTAACGCTCCGCCTTTCGCATCACCGACTATGCGTCCCTTCTTCTGCCTTCACTTGGCCTAGAGCCTCCATGGCTCCGTCCACGGCGTACAAGCTAAACTTGTCCGCTCTTTCTCCGCCGCCCGCGAGAAGGAAGAGTACCCTGGATGGGAACCTGAACAAACTGGCCAAGGCCAAGCAGATCATCAGACAGAAGACCAGCGTTCGCATCGTTGCCATCAACATCATCACCAATGACACCTCAAACCTCCCCCTCCAATCCTCATCTAGATGGAAGGCGAAGTCCAGCTTCTACTACTGCCACCACAAGACTCTCGTCTATTGCAGCGCCGGTGTATCAGCGGACCTTCAATCCACCCCCCTCCATCTCAAGCCCCCATCAATGAAAGGCCAATCAACACGGCCTAATAAGAGCTGCGCTCCGCCAAGAGCTCCAGATTCGCCTGGCGCCACTTGAACAGCGCAGAGAAGGACGCCGACATTCTCCTACACCCTCTCACCTTTCCCTCCCATCTCCCCCCGCGCCCTCCTTGCGGAGCCACAAGCCCCAGACCGGCTCCAGCAAGCGCCTCTTGGACAGCGTACAGATGGACACCGACGGACCCGCCACCCCCCCCACCACCCCCCCTCCTACACCTACTACACCCTCAAAGACAGTTCCAATTCAACATGGCCAAGGCCGCCGAGCTGAACGCCTGGAGCTTCTAGCGCTTCTGCGACAAGCACGGCCTCAACCAGCTCCACTTGGCAGCGGATAGATGAACAGTCCGATTGCGTACCTTCATCCTACCCCTCTACCCCCTTCTTAGAGGCCTTGGATAGAGTGGCATCAAAAAGCGCCTTCGAAGACTACGCCGTCTTTGGCCTGAAAGCAGGACAAGAATACCTCCGCCCAGCCTTGTGTAAAGGTAAAGGTATTGCCAAATATGTCGAATGTTGTTGCTGCCTTGTTGATTGATAAAAAACCATTTTCAAAGCGTAAGCTCCTGCCAAGCATTGGTGCATGAAAGTATATAGCACGACCTACCACATTGTAGCTAACTGAAGAACTAACCACAATTGTTGATCCAATTTGCACGACATACTACATTGTGGCTAACTACAGAATTAACCACAATTGTGGATCAAATTTAAATGACTTACCACATTGTGGCCTACTGAAGAACTAACCACAATTGTGGATCCAATTTGCACGACCTACCACATTGTGGCTAACTGAAGAACTAACCACAATTGTTGATCCAATTTGCACGACATACTACATTGTGGCTAACTAAAGAACTAACCACACTTGTGGATCCAATTTGCACAACCTACTGTGACGTTTCCCAAGCCAGTTTCGTCGACCTTGAACGTCGATGAGGCGGGCGGAAGGGAGGCCGGGATCAGCTTAGTCTCTCCCGCTCATGCCCCAACCTGTTCCGCTCTCCTAACCCTTTTGGTGACGATGAAAGAGAATCTCGCTACATTCCTGCTGCATATCACCACAGCGTTTGGTAGATCAGAGAGCTGATTTGCTTATCTGTACCTTCGACCGACCACCTCTACAATGCTACTACAATGCCCAGCACCACTTCCGCCAACTTCCGCTTCCGCAACAACTTCCAGCCTTTGACTTCGCCGCCTTTCATCAGCAGCGATCGAGTCAAAAGCCCCAGTCACCGATCCACAGAGACCGGACAGCGAATTGAGCCCAGCCTGCAATGCCGGACTTTGCTTCGCTGCCAGACAGGACACCCTGCAGCTCCAGAACTTCACTCAGCCAGAGCCGGCCTCGTGAACTTCTAGACGGCAGCAACTGCGACTACGCTGCATGGAATTGAAATTGACTTTCGAGTCTCCTTTCAAGGTCCATTCTTCGACAGCAACATCGCAACGCCGAGTTGTGAGCCACCACATCATCTTGGATGGCTGCCAACGAAACTCTGACGTCACACGGCACACTTGCTACCATAACCCGCTGCGACACAGGGTCTTGAAGCGAACTGAAAAGTTCTCTTCAAAGAGCAACTCCCTTCAATGATTTCATTCTATCCTTGCGGATTTTATGAAATCATTCAACGCTGACAATTGAGACGAGATTCGACTTCACTGCCAGGCATTGAAAATTAACTGAAAAGTTTCTTTTCATGCTGACGCCATCAGCGTCATCTACAGAATTTCATCATCCTGAAATGGATTTTGAATATTCTCTTCAGCTGCCAGCTACCAGCTTCGATCCGTCTTCGCTGCTGGACTTTGAAATTGACCACTGTCCAATTTCAAAGATCTCCGCTGCCAGCTCCAGTCTATGTTGGCTCAGATGCGACTTCGCTACTTGGGCATCGAAAACTAACTGCAAAGTTATTTTCATGCCTGCTATGCAAGCATCGTCAATGACAATTTCATTATCCTGGGACGGATTTTGAAATTGCCTGCAGCTACCAGCAAACCGCTCGCCTTCACTGCCAGAGTTCGAAAATTGGCTCCAGTCAGTTTTCAAACTTATGGCCTCTGCTGCAACTCCGCCGGTCAGCCAATGCCAGCCATCCAGCAAAAGCAACGTCTATGCTGCTAGAGTTTTGGGATCACCCTTGACAGTTCTCAAAACTCCCTGCTGCCTGCTGCAACCTCGCCAGCCCACCTGTTTATGAATCCTCGCGGATTTATAAACTTTCGAGCATCGCTGAAGAAAAGCCCAGCCAGCTTCAGAGTCAATTGCCGTCTTTTGGCATCGATTCATTTACGGATCTTTATGATCGCGTGAATTTCGAAAAGCAACGCCGAAAGACAAAAGTCAAAAGACTCATGAGCGGCCTATACTTTTCTATGCAGACGACTACTGGACCAGGACCAGCCTAGTGGACTCCCTCCACTGCCGCTTCTACGGCCTCCCAGTCATCTGCGACCTCAGCCTGCTCACCTGCGGCTAGAAGGACCTCTTCAAGGATGGCGTCAGCTACGAGCACAACACCTCCAAGGCCTGCTTCCACTGCGCCTGCCTCCGCTAATGCGCATCGGAAGATTGTGCCAATGACCCGCCTCCCCCTCCTTCTGCCCGCCGTTGAAGATAGTGTCAACTCCGGACAAGTCCGCCACTTTTGCTACGGCTTCCTGGAGCACCACAACCGCGTCCAGATCTCTAAGGACTGCGACCAGTGCGGCATGCTGGATGGCTTTGACTGCGGCCTCTGCCACTTCCAGCCCAACAGCAACTACACTGGACCACTCCAGGACTCCGTTCCAATCGACGCCAACTACGGCTTGCTGCCTATACTCTGCTCCAGCATCAAGCCGTGCAAGTCCAGCGTATCCGCCTTCTTCAACCTCAGCAACTACATGGTCACCTTCTGCGCCATGGAGCTCTGCCAGTTGGAAGACGCCTTCACCAAGTTCCTCAAAGAGGCCTCAAAACCCCACCCTCCCTCCTATGACGTCCCTAGAGGTTGGTGGTGTACAAGGCCTACGGAAACCTGGGCGGCTTCCACAACCGCTTCTGCGACTTCATGATCGCGTACACCATCATGCAGTTTGCCTCCTGGAAGACGTCCTCCGCAGACCCTTCAAGGTCCCCTGCCCTGCACCCTTCCCCTTACTCCGCCCAGCAGTAAGAGGTCGGTGGTGTACAAGGCCAACAGGAACATGGACGGCTTCCTGACTGGCTTCTGCCAGCCCGCCGGCAAATGGGTCAACTTCAATCCCATCGCCGCCTCCAAGACTTTGCACTATCTGCAAAGATATGCAAATTCTTTCAACGCTTCTTTTGACGAATCCAAAATGGGTGAAAGAGAAGCTAAACTTAAAGTTTGCTTAACTCAAAAAAGGCCTATTTTGGAGCAGCATTCTGGAAGCGCGGCCGCGCTTGCCCACCTCAACTCCGCCTACTCTCTGCCTGGCCACGAAAGCCTCTTCTGGACTGGCCTACTGAGAGCAGCTTCCCAGGAACTCAGCTCAATACAGCAAAGAGTTCAAGAAATCACGCAGACACAACTTCAGCAATTGCTCACTGTCATCCCAAGCTGCGTCAATTCTTTCGCTGCAGACTCAAGAGCAATTGTTTAGTGTCATCCTGAGCTGCGCTAATTTCTACCTCTGTCAACCCAAGCAAATTTGACATTGTCATCCCGAGCTGCGTCATCTCTTTGCATCTCTCACAATGACAATTTGCTCAGCGTCAACCTGAGCTGCGGAAAATCATCGCAGCCAAAACAGAGAGAGACCAGCCCATGTCATCCCGAGGTGCATCAATCTTCGCCGCCGTAAACCCAAGCAAATTGGCCTGTCATCCCGAGCTGCGTAACTTCTTTGCAACTCCCACGGCGACAATTTGCTCCAAGTCATCCCGAGCTGAATTGACCCTCGACACCGTCAACCTGAGCAAATCATCTACTGTCATCCCGAGCTGCATCATTCTCTTTGCAGCCACAACAGAGACAATTTGCTCAGTGTCATCCCGAGCTGCAGGAAGTTGAGCTGACTGTCATCCTGAGCTGCATCACTTCCGCGCACCTCTCAGAACAGCCTGAATCAACGTTGCCAGAAGCAAAACAAAAGTACTACTTTCGAAAGATTGACGGCCTCTGGCCTTCCTTTGATGCCTCAAAGAGCCGCCTTCAAAGGCTCTCCACAATCATCCAAGCGGCCCAGCTCCAACAAGAAGCCCATGCCCTGCTTCTTCTACATGGCTGCCTTCAACAACGTCCGCGTCCCCTACACCTCTCTACCCCCCTCCAACCTCAAGGCGACATGCGTTTAAGCAATGAGCCAAAAACATGATGCATTTTAAATTGAGAAAATTTGTGAGCAAAGTATTTAGCAGTACCAAAGCCCATTTAGACACAAAAGTGGCAATTTCCCTCCACATAATGCTAAACTTCTCTACCATACAGCGGGCACAAATTTGATGAGCCATAAAATGGGTGCCTTTTAAATTGAGTAAAATTGTGAGCAAAGTATTTAGCAGTACCAAAGCCCATTTAGACACAAAAGTGGCAATTTCCCTCCACATAATGCTAAACTTCTCTACCATACAGCGACAGGTATTGCCTCATTCCAGAGGTACAAATTTGATGAGCCAAAAACAGGATGCCTTTTAAACTGAGTAAAATTGTGAGCAGAGTATTTAGCAGCACCAAAGCCCATTCAGACACAGAAGTGGCAATGTCCCTCCACATAATGCTAAACTTCTCTACCATACAGCGACAGGTATTGCCTCATTCAAGAGGCACAAATTTGATCAGCCATAAAATGGATGCCTTTGAAATTGAGTAAAATTGTGAGCAAAGTATTTAGCAGTACCAAAGCCCATTCAGACACAAAAGTGGAAATTTCCCTCCACATAATGCTAAACTTCTCTACCATACAGCGACAGGTATTGCCTTATTTAAAAGGTACAAATTTGATGAGCCAAAAACAGGATGCCTTTTAAATTGAGTAAAATTGTGAGCAGAGTAATTAGCAGCACCAAAGCCCATTTAGACACAAAAGTGGCAATTTCCCTCCACATAATGCTAAACCTCTCTACCATACAGCGACAGGTATTGCCTCATTCAAGAGGCACAAATTTGATGAGCCAAAAACATGATGCATTTAAAATTGAGTAAAATTGTGAGCAGAGTATTTAGCAGCACCAAAGCCCATTCAGACACAAAAGTGGCAATGTCCCTCCACATAATGCTAAACTTCTCTACCATACAGCGACAGGTATTGCCTCATTCCAGAGGTACAAATTTGATGAGCCAAAAACAGGATGCATTTTAAATTGAGAAAATTTGTGAGCAGAGTATTTAGCAGTACCAAAGCCCATTTAGACACAAAAGTGGCAATTTCCCTCCACATAATGCTAAACTTCTCTACCATACAGCGACAGGTATTGACTCATTCAAGAGGCACAAATTTGATGAGCCAAAAACATGATGCATTTTAAATTGAGAAAATTTGTGAGCAAAGTATTTAGCAGTACCAAAGCCCATTTAGACACAAAAGTGGCAATTTCCCTCCACATAATGCTAAACTTCTCTACCATACAGCGACAGGTATTGCCTCATTCCAGAGGTACAAATTTGATGAGCCAAAAACAGGATGCCTTTTAAACTGAGTAAAATTGTGAGCAGAGTAATTAGCAGCACCAAAGCCCATTTAGACACAAAAGTGGCAATTTCCCTCCACATAATGCTAAACCTCTCTACCATACAGCGACAGGTATTGCCTCATTCAAGAGGCACAAATTTGATGAGCCAAAAAAAAGATGCATTTTAAATTGAGAAAATTTATGCCCTTTAAATTATTAGCAGACCAAAGCCCAAACACAAAAGCAACCCCACAAACAAACTCTCACCAACAGCGGGCACAAATTTGATGAGCCATAAAATGGATGCCTTTTAAATTGAGTAAAATTGTGAGCAGAGTATTTAGCAGCACCAAAGCCCATTCAGACACAAAAGTGGCAATGTCCCTCCACATAATGCTAAACTTCTCTACCATACAGCGACAGGTATTGCCTTATTTAAAAGGTACAAATTTGATGAGCCAAAAACAGGATGCCTTTTAAACTGAGTAAAATTGTGAGCAGAGTAATTAGCAGCACCAAAGCCCATTTAGACACAAAAGTGGCAATTTCCCTCCACATAATGCTAAACCTCTCTACCATACAGCGACAGGTATTGCCTCATTCAAGAGGAACAAATTTGATGAGCCAAAAACATGATGCATTTAAAATTGAGTAAAATTGTGAGCAGAGTATTTAGCAGCACCAAAGCCCATTCAGACACAAAAGTGGCAATGTCCCTCCACATAATGCTAAACTTCTCTACCATACAGCGACAGGTATTGCCTCATTCCAGAGGTACAAATTTGATGAGCCAAAAACAGGATGCATTTTAAATTGAGAAAATTTGTGAGCAGAGTATTTAGCAGTACCAAAGCCCATTTAGACACAAAAGTGGCAATTTCCCTCCACATAATGCTAAACTTCTCTACCATACAGCGACAGGTATTGACTCATTCAAGAGGCACAAAATTGATGAGCCAAAAACATGATGCATTTTAAATTGAGAAAATTTGTGAGCAAAGTATTTAGCAGTACCAAAGCCCATTTAGACACAAAAGTGGCAATTTCCCTCCACATAATGCTAAACTTCTCTACCATACAGCGGGCACAAATTTGATGAGCCATAAAATGGGTGCCTTTTAAATTGAGTAAAATTGTGAGCAAAGTATTTAGCAGTACCAAAGCCCATTTAGACACAAAAGTGGCAATTTCCCTCCACATAATGCTAAACTTCTCTACCATACAGCGACAGGTATTGCCTCATTCCAGAGGTACAAATTTGATGAGCCAAAAACAGGATGCCTTTTAAACTGAGTAAAATTGTGAGCAGAGTAATTAGCAGCACCAAAGCCCATTTAGACACAAAAGTGGCAATTTCCCTCCACATAATGCTAAACCTCTCTACCATACAGCGACAGGTATTGCCTCATTCAAGAGGCACAAATTTGATGAGCCAAAAAAAAGATGCATTTTAAATTGAGAAAATTTGTGCGCAAAATTATTTAGCAGTACCAAAGCCCATTTAGACACAAAAGTGGCAATGTCCCTTCACATAATGCTAAACTTCTCTACCATACAGCGGGCACAAATTTGATGAGCCATAAAATGGATGCCTTTTAAATTGAGTAAAATTGTGAGCAGAGTATTTAGCAGCACCAAAGCCCATTCAGACACAAAAGTGGCAATGTCCCTCCACATAATGCTAAACTTCTCTACCATACAGCGACAGGTATTGCCTCATTCCAGAGGTACAAATTTGATGAGCCAAAAACAGGATGCATTTTAAATTGAGAAAATTTGTGAGCAGAGTATTTAGCAGTACCAAAGCCCATTTAGACACAAAAGTGGCAATTTCCCTCCACATAATGCTAAACTTCTCTACCATACAGCGACAGGTATTGCCTCATTCCAGAGGTACAAATTTGATGAGCCAAAAACAGGATGCCTTTTAAATTGAGTAAAATTGTGAGCAGAGTATTTAGCAGCACCAAAGCCCATTCAGACACCGTAGTAGCTCCCTATCGGTCGCTACTAAAACTACAAGTCTTAAAAGTTCTCTGCGGCAAAATCCTCTGCGGCAAAATCCTGGGCCCAAAAAAAACCGAGGAATCAATAAAAACAAATGCAAGTTCCTTCTCTTGATTAGAATTCGATTTGAGGGCCAACCAGGATAAAACGATGCAGAAGCAAAAGGGCATCGAAATGGGCGCCTTGCTCAGGGTGGCCTGACGAAACTCTGCGCAGTTGGCAGCCAGCATGCGGCCAGAATTTGAGAAAGAGAAAAGTGTGACCGAAAATGGAGGAGGATTTCGGCTTCCCATTCGAGCCGTATGGGATCCAAGTGGAGTTCATGCGAGCAGCAATGGCCTGCCTGGAGGCTGGTGGCGTAGGCGTCCTGGAGAGCCCTACAGGAACCGGCAAAAGCCTGAGTCTCATCTGCGCTGCCGCCACCTGGCTTGCTCGAAAAAACGAGCAGGATCAGCGCCTCCTCCAACAGCTCCAGACTAAGATCAAGGCTCTTCCCCACTTTCCCTCCCCCGCATCAGAAGACCGGAGAGCATGTGTAGGCGGCAGAGGAGGCTGAAGACTGGCTGGCTGTGCTGGAGGAGAAGGAGGAGGCCAAAAAGCGTTTGGACGATCTACGCCAGCAGTTGGAAGGCATCAGCAAAATCCAAGAACGCATCAACAACGCCAGCGTCTTTCCTTCTGACAAAGCCCCTGGTCATCGAACCAATTTCGCCAAACGGCCAGCCAGCGATGGTTTCATCACTTTCGCATCCCAAAAAAGAAATTAAAACTTATACACAGTCCTGCATCTAGACTCAGCAGCTCAAGAAGCAGAGGAGGACGCTGGCCTGATCCCTGATGAAGAGCCGAGCAGGACTGTGGAAGCAGAGTCGGAGAGCGAGGCTCCACCACGCATACGCAAGATTTTCTTCGCCTCCAGGACGCACTCCCAGCTGGCCCAGTTTCTCGGTCCCTCCAATCCCGTTTTTCCTCCACTTAACAATTGGGAAAAATATTGCAGAAGAGGTGAAGAAAACGAAGCATGGAGAGCTGCGGGCCAGCACTCTGGGCTCCAGACGGAACTTGTGCGTGAACTCCAGCGTCCTCGCCCTCCGCTCCAACGCCGCCATCAATGAGCGCTGCCTCGAGATGCAAAAGAAGCCAGCCTCCTCCTCCAAAGCTGCCGCTCTTTCCGGTTTCTCACCCTACACCCACTACACCTACTCCAACATCTGACATTTTGAGGCGAAACCGGACGAGTGAAACGGTCGCGGATAACTGGAGGTGGAAAGTGTCCAGCTTACAGGAGAGAAGCGGCAGCGGAGTTGGCAGACTTCGCCCTCAACCAGGGCCTGGACGTGGAGGAGCTGGTGAAGGTGGGCAAAGTCAATTCCACCTGCCCCTACTACGCCACTCGCGCCGCTTTGCCCAACGCCCAGCTCGTTCTCCTGCCCTACCAGGTGCCTAGTCTTTTGCTATCTGAGACGACATGGCCAACTGTTCTGCTGTTTTCCAGCTGCTGCTGATGGAGCAGTCTCGTGTGGCGTCAGGCATCGATTTGCGCGGCAGTGTGGTGATAGTGGACGAGGCGCATAACTTGCTGGAAGCCTTGGCCGCCACGCACAGCCTCTGCCTCAGCCTGCGCCAACTCAACACCGCCCACGCTTGTCTTGCCCACTACATTCTTCGATTTCGCACACGACTCAACCCCAGAAACCTGCGTTCCCTTCGTCAGGTCAAAGCGAACCACTAATCATAATCTTGCCCTCTTCTTTATCCTGCCCCTTTCTTAATTGATACATGATTTACATATTGATACTAGATTTACATGCAATATAGCGTAAAATTTGTACGTATTTTCCAGCTACTGAGTCTCACCCGTTCACTGGGGAAGCAGCTGGAGAAGGCAACGCCGGCGGAAGGTCGAGTGGTGAAGGCGTCGGAGCTGGTGTGGGAGGCCGGATTGGAGGACGTGAACCCGGCCGCCCTCGCCGACTACATGGACGAGTCCAGGATCGCCCGCAAACTTCTCTCCTACGCTGCCAAGTACTCCCCTCAAGTCACCGTCAAAGACAAGGCACCCTTTTTTCTTTTTCATCCCTTCCAACTGCTGCTTCCAACTGCATTGACGCCAGGATCTGGAGTCCATCTACAAAGAAGATGAGGAGAACTTGGCCCCGAAGAAGGCCAGCGGACTGGCCAAGCTCCTGGCCAAGAGCTCGGTGAAAGCAGAAGAGCCAGCAGAAGCCAAGACTAAGCCATCCGACCAAGCCTCAGCTTCACCTCTCTTTCTCGTCCACCTATTCTCCTACCTTCCAAAAGGTCAGTGAATTGACTGTTGGAGTTTGAGGTTCGCACACTGCTGGACTGTCTTCGTCTGGAGCCGGGCGAGGCGCGCATTCTGCTGAAAGACGGCTCTCTAGAATTCTTCCTCCTCAATCCCGGCCGCTTGTTCAAGGTTTGTTGAAGGTAAACGGAGGTGGCAGAATACAGAGGGGGTGTTTGAGGGCGTGGTGAAGGAGGCCGAAGCAGTGCTTTTGGCCGGCGGTACGATGGAGCCGAGCGGTGAGTTGGTGCGAGCGCTGCGGAGTGCTTGTGGGGTGCCGGCGGAGAGCATTCATCGATTCTCCTGCGGCCACGTCATTCCAAAGTTTTAGCCTCCTCATTGGCTCCTCAGCGTAGAGGAAGCAATGGTTGAGGTCCCAGTTTTTGGCGCTGGCCGTGGGAGTGGGCCCTGGCCAGAAGACTCAGTTGAAGTTCGACTTCCGCAATCGATCTCGCCCGGACATGCTTGCAGAGGTTCAGTCTAAGGAAGTATCATCATGAAAATGACAAGAGGCCGCGGGTTTGCTAAGGTTGGGGCATTGCTGAATGCGGTACTACCAAAGATACCGGCTGGAAGCGTTCTCTTTCTGCCTTCTTACGACTACCTTGATCTTCTATCCAACACGTAATATCCAGTCATCTTTTTTCATGCTTAACAAATATGTGTGGTACAGATTAGTGAAAAACAAGATGATGAGCAAGGCGGGTGAAGGCTTTCTGATCGGGGGCAAGCGAGTCTTCCGTGAGCCTCGTCAAGGAGACAAAACACAAAAGGCAGGCCACCTTTTTTCCAGTTCAGAGGAGAAATAGGAAGAGAATTGGCCTAGGTTTGGAGCGAGTACTCGCGATGTGCACGCGGCGCGCCAGGAGGAGCCCTGCTAATGGCCGTGGTCGGTGGCAAGATGAGCGAGGGCATCAATTTTGCCGACGATCTGGGCAGAGGCGTCCTTGTGCTCGGCCTGCCCTACCCCAACAGCCAATCCCTCATCCTCAAGGTCCCCCCGAGCCTTTAGTGGAGGTTAACAGCAGGATAGAGTGAGAAGAAAGGGTGCAGGAGCGAATGCGCTACCTGGAGTCGGTGTCGGCGGGTGGAGGGGAGGAGCACTACGAGGCCTTGTGCATGAAGGCAGTGAACCAGTCCATAGGGCGAGCCATCCGCCATCGTCGGGACTTTGCCGCCGTCCTCCTGCTCGATCTCCGCTATCAGCACCTTCGTATTCAGAAGCAGCTTCCTGCCTGGATTCGCCAGTCCCTTACTGTCCATTGTGATTCTTTTGATCCGCTACTTCCCAAGCTCAAGTCTTTCTTTGATGTACAAAAGAAGTAAATTTTTCTAGACAGCGATTTTTTTTGGAGATTGTGAAACTAGAGGAGTGCCCAATATGTTTGGGAAAATAATTTTATAATTTTGCGCGTTTACATTCTTCTGGCGTTTACATTTGAGCCCATTGCGCGCTAAGGCACGAGAAACAGTCCTCTTTCATCACCAAAACCCATTATATTTTGTCTCGATAAAATGCCACTCATCCCATTTTACGGTTTAAAATCCAGTTCCATTGTCTAACAAATACTTCATGCCCCTCTAATGTGAAAGAAATGTCCAATGTTGAGGTGAAGAGGCAGAGAAATATGGCCAGATCGTACGCGCAGGCACGGAAGAAGAAGGAGCCTAGGCCGACTGGCCCGGACGGAAAGGTCCTCTCCAAAAGCGCCGCCAAAAAGGCCCGCAAGCGAGAACGCGAAGCTGCCGCCGCCAACGCCGCCAACAACGATCACCTCGACTCCGACCAGCCCACATCCTCCTCTCCCACTCCAGCGGAGGCGGCTGCAGCCTCTCCTACCAGCAACGACTCGCCCACTCCAGCCAGCTCCAAGTTCAGTGTGGAGCAGCTTCTGGAGAAGGTTTGGAGGGGGGAGGGGATGAGCGGAGGAGAGGAAGGTGGAAGCTTGAAGGCGGAGGAGTTGTTGGGGCAGGGTGAGACGGCGGCGGCGGAGAAGTTCTGTCGACGGGCGCTGGAGCAGGAGGCGGGGAACGAGGATGCGCTGACGGGGCTGGGAGAGATCCTGGTGGAGTCGGGACGAGGTGGTGAGGCGGTGGAGCTGCTGCGTCAGGCTGTGGAAGCCAATCCGGACGGCGGTGCCTACTCCAAGTTCCTCTACCTCGCCCAGCTCTCTGCTGGTCATGAATCCGAGAAACTCTACCTCAAGGTTCCTCCGCCTCTATGCTGCCAGGAAGGAAGAAAAGAAAGCATTGACATGATTGAGGGCATAGAGCTGATGCGGAAGGAGGGGGAGGAGAGCGTGTCCAAGGAGGACATCTCCAACGTCTACTGCGCCATTGCCGAGCTTTACCTCACCGATCTCTGGTTCGAAACAGAGCAGAAACAGAGCAGAGACAGGAGTTGAGGAGGTGGATGAGGGATTTGCAGTGAGGAGGCAGATGCGGAAGCCAAATGTGAGGAGTACAGCCGGAAAGCGATTGAGGAGGAGGCGGAGAATCCCGCTGCCCACCAAGTGCTCGCCAATTTTCTCCTCTCCGCCAACCGCAATCCAGTTGCTCCCCTCCTTCTATCAGATCAGTCACTTATCCATCCGTGAGTCAATGAAGGAAGCAAAAGAGGCGATGGAGAAATCCGTGTCTCTCTGGCTGCCCAGCCTGAAGGCTGCACTGGAGGATGCGGAGGGAGTAGTGGAAGTGGTTCAGTTCAGACCAACTCCTGCCTCCTTCATCTAAGCAAACAAAGAAATATGTTAAGGAAGTGAAGCTAGACTTCGAGAAACGAAAGGAGAGTGCGCGTCTCCTCATCGAAGCCGGCTCCTACGAAGTGAATTGCTTACTGGCAACCTGTAGAGAGGTAGGAATGGATAAAGGATGTTGTAGATGGGAACAGAGGTGCTGGAGGCGTTGCTGGCGGAGGACGAGGAGGACGTGGACATTTGGTACCTCATCGCCCTCGCCAACCACAAACGCGCTCCAGACCATCATCCGCAAGCCAAGGCCTACTACGAAGTCGCCCTTCAGGTTCCTCAGGCTAAGTCCGCTTGTGCTGGGGTGTGGAGGGTTGTGGATTGTAGATGGGGGAGAAGCTGGAGGGAGGGGAAGCGGAGGAGGCGAAGGAGCTGTTGCAGTCCGTGCGGGAGGCCCTGGATGAACTAGCCGACGTCCCACCTCCAGAGGAAGAACATGACGAGAAGATGGAAGAAGAGGTGGATAGCAATGGGGGTGATATGGAGTGATTCGACCGATTTCTTTCCACCATTGTCTCTCGTAGTATGATTTATCAATTTTCTAAACTTCTTTCTTTCATTGGTACATTTATTGTCTTCATCCAGTCGTAAATTTAGTCATTAAGCGCGAGCGCATAGAAAAGTAAGAAACCAAAACAACCAAACAAATTTTAGTATCCATACTGCTCTTTGCATTTCCCGAATCCACGCAAAGGAGCCTCAATTTGCGCATTGAACTACTTAGTAGCAAAAGATTGATGGCCTTTCAGGTCAAGTCGGGTCTCAATTCAGAATCGATTCGTCTTTGAGTTGCTTTGCTTTTTTGATTACAGCTGAGCAATTAACGCATGCTAATCATGTCATAACTTCCGTTACATTTAGTTCATCTTTCTGATTGATCAATGTGGGCCAATCGAGAAAGAAAAAAGGCTTTGAAGAGAAACATATGTTGTTTCCGCTGCGCCCGCCCACATACTTCTCAATGTAGTCTCAAAAAGTATTTCAGCGCATTTCCATGCGGTCACTGCCCACATTCGCCTATGCTCGGTAGACTTTCTTTGTCTTGTTGTGACTAAGCTATGAGGGTGAACTTTTCCCTTCCATATTTGGCGCCCCTGATCGTTCCCTTCCCTCCAGAGAGCGCCCGGACTTTTCCCCGCTCATCCCACGATTCTCCCCTCTGAGCCAGCCTTTGCCCAAATTTGGGGCTGACCAGAGCATTTTTTAGGCTTTTGAGCATGGACTCCTCTAACTAGCTGCCTTCGTGCCCTTGTCATTTGAAACTAAGCCGACCTGTTGTGTGGATATCATCAACCTCAGCCTTGGTACAGACTGCGATAGTGATGGGGCGGAAGCAGATTTCTCGGCCACGTCAAACCTGAAGGCTGCCTATCATGGGACGCGTATAGGTGTCCAGTGCCCCACTTCCTTCCTCCACAACCTGACAGTTCAATCCGTCCTGCTGGTCCATTCACGATGGCGCAAGCGGTAAGGAGGGGCTTAGCGCGATGGGCTAGATAGAGAGGATGAAAGCATGATTAACAGCATGAATATCTACGAAGGGATAGAGAGCGGCTCGCAGATTCCCTATGTTCGACGGAGCCTGGAGCTTTTCTGCTTCTCTTCTTCCTTCTCTTATCCTCTCCTCCACTCTACTCCTCCTTCAAAATACCTTCCTGTCTTCAGGCGGACACCTTTGCCACCGAATTTGCGGAACGAGTTGGTGCTGTGGCGTGCATCAATGGGCACTGCAAGTTTGCCAAGCCCATCGGCAATGTGACCATACGTGTCCCTACTAAAAAATGAACCCCCCCCGGAGTTGGTTGATTTTGCCCCCCCCCCCCCACCACCCCCCCGGTCGGGTTTTTCTCAGTCAAAGTTGGTTGGTTGGTGCGGGGGCCCCACCCGACCCCCCCCGGGGGGCCCCCACCCCCCACCGGGGGGGGTTATTTCGGGGTTCCACAAAGTTGGTTGTTAAGTACTGCACCATAAAATTTTTTGCAAAATAAGGGGGTTTTTAAACAAAATTTGACCACATAAATGCTATTTTGACACCAAACTTGCGTCAGCAAGCAAAATTTTCACTTTTTTGACTCAAACACCTTGAAAATTCATCAAAATTTTGACTTGCTTGGGAAAAAAATAGTTGGTTGGAAGGACCGGGGGCCCCGGGGTGGGAACATAACAGGATAGTTGGTTGGTTGGTTGGTAAAATCTTGGAAAAGTTGGTTGGTTGGTCTGGACGGGGGGGGGGTCGGGGGGGGGGGGGGGTCCCAGACAAAAAGTTGGTTGGTTGCTTCGGGCGGGGGGGGGGGGGGGGGGGGGGGGCGGGGGTGGGGGTCGGGTCACGTATGAATGTGACCTCCCCTTGCTGCACTTTTTGCTGGTGTCAAGAAATATGGAGTGAGGGTGTGTACAGGTCTCCTGCAACGAGCCTCTGAACAAATTCACTTACTCACTCCAAACTTCAAAAATTCACCAAAATATGAATTTCGAGTTTTGACCATCGCAGGCCACCATAAGTATTATAATTATGTAAAGCTTCAAAAAATATATATAAAGAAGGGGGGGTCAAAATTATTCTGCAACCACGTTTCTGAGACTTTTTACCTTCTCAGCAAGTCATTTTTTGCGTCATCTTTCTTTTGAGACGCCTTTTTTCTTTAGACGATCGTTAAAAAAGAAGTCCTTTGCAGTGTGCTTCTCAATCGAAGTCTGAACCTGTCTACAATCAGTTTCTATGGCTTCAATATGGATTATACACTGGCTGAGTATAAGTCGAGTATAGTTCGAGGTCTCTTTAGCTTCTAAGCGGTGAGCAAACAGCCATCAACATTCACTTTCAAGCATAACCTAGGCTTCAAGCTCACCGTAGAGCGACTGGTGGACACAGGCTATCCATCCGAATTTTTCCAGTTCACATTCGATCACTCCTTTGGTGTTCGGTAGGGATATTCCTTTTATGGCAAGAAAGTGAGGCTTAGCGACAGCAAGGCGGTTTTCAGGGGGCTGTGGTTGGACAGGGAATACGGGAACCTGCTCAAGGTGGACTCCTATGGAAACATCAGGGCTGGCGTCCACGGCTCCCATTTCCTCTCAGAGTCCCTCTTCAAGTCCCTCCTGGGTCCTTGCTCAGATCTGAAAGCCAACTGCCTTGCAGAAAGGAGATGGAGGAGCAGTGCCCGAACAAGCTCGTCCGCCGCTCCAATCCGCGCATCTTCGTCCTCAACACCAGCTAAAACCTCCCCGAGAGCAACCTCATCGCCTGCGTTGTCAACTTTTTTAACAGCAAGAACGAGAAGGAGTGCCTCCCTTCCAAAGGGTCTGCTTTCAGTTTCCTCCTACCCTCGCCATCCATGCTCCCAATTGGCTTTTTAGGATCAAGGGGGTCAGATTCGACGACATTCGCTCCATGTTCCAGGACATTCGCAGAGCCGTGAACTATGCTCATACGGAGGTTTTCTGATCACCTCTCACCTCCAAAATATGAGGGGGCTCTTGGCAGGGTGATCTGAAGATGATGACGCTGGAGTCTTTGGACCGATACGTGGTGAAGGACAATCGCCTGCCGCTGCTGCTGAGTCGCCTGAGTCGCTCGGGCGCCAAGCTTTTCCTACTCACCAACTCCTACATCAAGGTTTATAGGCCCGCCCTCAATGTCCAGGCATTGATATAGGCTTTGTCTCTAGGGATAAGGCTATGGTTCAATTGCTCAATATGTGCGCCCGCGAAGCGTCTGAAATTGATAAATATGAAAATATAATTAAAAATGTTGTTTGCAAACGAAGGTGCCAATTTTTTTTGTTGAATTTTGCCTTGAAAATTTAAGACAGACTTTTTGGTAGGGTTAAGAATTGGTTGACCACTTTTTTTTCTGACCCCCAACTTTTATTGCTGGATAATAAAAAGCAAACATTTTTGTACTATCTATATACTATCTTCGCCCACAGCAGCTCATTTTGTGAGGCAGGGTCAGGCAGGATGTCGAAAATCCTGGTTTTTTGACCTTCAGCAATAAAATTGCTGCTGTGAGCCACAGACCCAATGGATTTAAAAAATTCCAAGACGAAAATGTCCCCCTCCTGGGCCGGCAAGCCTCGATTCGCCTTTGTAGGGGCTTGCCGCGGAAGTTTGTCCCGCTGCTTCTTTATCGCTTCACTGCTTCACCACACATTTCCCTTCCAGTTAGCAGCTACCTGGGGCAACAGCTACGAAATACTGCCCGAAGCCCGGCGAGAGAAGGCTCGAGGATTCTGTAAGCAACTGAAACGGGAAGTCCAGTGCATGAAACGCGCAATGATGTTACTTCCTCTTTTCTTCTTCATTCCGAAATGGGAGGATATGATAGGTATAAAATTGGAGGGTGGAAGGGGGCAGGGCGGCTTCAATTGCGGAGCTGGTCCCAGCGGCGGGGATGTGGACCGTGTCCGGCGCCGACCTCTTCCTGGGCTACGCGGTCCAACTCCACTGCACGGCTTTCACACACAAATCACGCGGTAGTGTCTTCTTCATAGTCCTCGACCAAGAATTTCGAGCTCGAGGGCATCAGGAGCTCTCGACAGCATTTTCAAAAGAGTCCTCCACTTCAATTCCTATCCTTCTCAAGGATAAAACAGTTGGTGCTTAGGTGATTGGCCACATGAAGATGGCTATGATGGGAGGATACCAGATTCCCATCAGTGAGTCATCTCTCGGCTTCGACTTCGTTCCCGCCACCAAGGTTCAGCACGTCGCCAATGCATTTGACCCCAAAGTCTTATCTTGATGCAGAAAATGCCGCCGGCCGAAGAAGAATTCTCTTGAGATCACGGCCACGTCGCTCCAAGTCTAATCCAGGATAGAAAACTTCAAATGATAAACTCGCTCTCTCTACTCGCTCCCGGCCACCTCTCTTACGGCCCAGTCACTTTTACTGCTCCTACTCCTTTACTTTTGTTAGCCCTTTTGAACTGAGCTGCTTAGCCTCCTGCTCGGCATATTCTCTGAGGCGTGAGTGAATGAAAGGGAAGAAGATTGGGCAACTAACATTTGAATTCAATGAGCAAGTGCCATTCTTAGCCCTCTACCATTTTTGTCTTACAAAACGATGTGCTGCCAATGCTGCAGTTTCATTCATACTGATGTCTGGAAGAAAATCTTTTTTGGGGCTGGCAGCTTTATGCTGATTTTAAACCAACCTGAAAATGTCGCAGAGCACAGCGGCTATAAAGAAAGTTCACAGTAACGTCCGTCGTCCACCAATTGCTGGGCCCTGGTTTTGATTGGCCTTACTCCCACTCCACGAGGGATCCAGTCCTGGCGCAGTGACCTTTCAGCTCTAATATTGTAGCATATCAGACCAGCTGCAATGTGCAGGCGTGGAAAGTGAAATACTTGGAAAGCGAAAGCGGTGTCAAGATTGGCCGCAGTGTGAGGTGGAGGAGGAGGCCTGTCCTTTCATCCATCCTACCGCTCCATCCTACCTTTCATCCATCCATCTCCATTTAGCATGAACTGGAAAACAGTAGATGATGCGGTTCATAGGTACTTTCCGAACTGCCGTTATGTTGGAGCAAAATGCAACTTCCTTCACCCGTTCTGTGAGGACAGCTATAATTGCGGACGCCAACACTGCCCCTTTAACCACTTCCATGTTTCAGGCAGCCCCTTTTTGGGCAAGAGATAGATTCACGAATTTAAGAAGCTTGGCGGAGAGAAGGGCAAGGCGCTTTCCAAGAAGGAATCCTCATGAAGACATACACAATCATATCAACTTCGAAAGTTTTAGCCAATACTTTGCTATGTTCAGAAATTTTGGATAAAAAGACTTTTTGCCATAACTCTTATTTCTTTCACTTCTTTTGGTATTTCTTCCGTTTATCCAACGGGAATCACAGAGCAGCCCGAGGACTGCACTGAAACATTAAGGCGAGCGAAGGCATGGGGATAGGGCATGGATTTGCATCAGAGGGGAATCAGCTACTTTAGGCTTGCTGATGGCACCAGATAAGTAAACACATTGTAGCAGTGTATGCGAAATTGAGGCACACAATGACTTTCTTAGCATGTGAATATGAAAAGGAATGGAAGCAAAGGCGAAATGTACTGCCGGGAGTGTAGAGAAGAAGTGAAGGGATCCCTGAGAGCATGGGAGCACATCCTCCGCTGTCATATTGGGCTGCGGATGGACAATTGGCACTGCAGCTTCTGCCCCTACTCCGCCCACCGCTTTCCTCTCATCATCGCCCATTCCTTGGCCCTCGCACACCCCATTCTTTTGAACCGGTCAAATCATTACCTCCCGTTGTTGTTTACCGGTTAGTATTCTCTGTTCGGTGTTTCAGCGATCCTACACACGAAGAAATGGAGCGATTTCGAAAGCAGCTAATGGCTCCCTCCTCCCAACAAATGCCAAGACAATCAGGCACATTAAAAACGATTGGAAAAAACCAAGATTCTGCCATCAGTGTCGAATCTCCCGCTCATGAATATTCATCTGCACGTATTGACGACCCCAGTTTTCACAAAGAACATTCCCAGACTGCAACAAGCAACCAGTTAGAATTCACCAATACTTCCATTTTACCGTTCCCGGATGATATTGAGCCGGCCGAGCAAAGAACAGAGACACCGGAATTGGCATTGGACGAACTGACCGAAAAGCCCCCAGCAGTGGCTACAGATTTGAGCGGAATGATTGGAGAATCAGTGGAGAGTAGTGCGAGCAGGGATCTTGACCAGTCAGCATTGTCCAAAGTGGCGCTCTATTCCCTGGTCCCTCGTCGTCGCTACAGATACAGACCAGTGCTTCCAGAACACAAGTACACGGTGGATTGTAGCAGGTGTGGGAAGAAGTGTCTGATGAATCATCGGGGGAAGATCGGGCGCATGGTCAGCCACATCAAAGCCTGCCTCAACATCCGCCCCTTTCAGTGCGAGGGCTGCGGCGCCGCTTTCGCCAAATTCTACAACGCCAACCAGCATCGTCGCCACTGCAGCCTCAGCCAGCAATCCTTCATCCACATCAGGGACCAGTATTGCAGCCCTTTTGCCATTTCTTTCGCTTTTGCAGATGACATATTTCAGAGAAATCAATGAAGTAGCGATTCGAGAAGGAGCAGTTCGTTGCTTTCCCTCACTCTCTTTCAACTGGACTGGGCTCAAACTCGCTGATTGACTCTGTTTCTCTATATTTCTCAAGTGATAATATTTAGAGTAAAGTAGAAAAAGAATAGAAAGACAAGTAATGAGAGGAGTTCAAAAAGGCGCAAGGTTGGGGTTCGCCTATCAGGGTGGGGCTCAGGGAATGAAGGCCGCGCAAACAGGGGAGTGAGTGGGCTCAGAGCACTCATCAGCTCTTCTCCTGTTGCTCGGCAATCCCGCAAACACCAACCCTTCCCCTCCTCCCCTCTTTCAGCCTTTCCCAGTAGGAGTGCAGAGAGAATGTGTCTAACGCTGGTGACGCTTGCAGTGAGGCGCCTGCAGAGTGCAGCGCCGCCGAGGATGGAGAACGGCGTCCGCACTCGCTCTCAGACCAAGGCCGCCTCTCCACAGACTACGCCTAGCTCACAGCGCCTTCCAATTCCTCCTCCTCCTTCTACACCGCCTACCGTTCGCACCCCTCTTGCTTATTTCTTTTACTCAGCAAGACAAATAGAAGGAAGACATTGGATGGAGTCCAGTCAATACATTTTGACTGTCGATTATGCAATAATGCATTGAAAGGTGGTGCGGAGGCCAGAGCCGGCGGAGCGATCGCTGCTGTCGCGTCTGTGCCACTGGGGTCCGTTGCTGGCGCTGTTCGTGATCAGCGAGATCAGCGTGGCCACCATCAACGCGCACCTGGAGTGGTGGCACCCGGGGCATTCACTCCTGGCCGCCGCCAACCTTGCCCTCTTCCTCCTCTTCGCCTTCCTCACCGTCTCCAACCTCTTCGCCGCCGCCACCATCGGCCCCAAATACGTACCCTACGGATGGACTCCAGTTCTCCTTCCTCCCTTCCGATACAAACCTCACTCAAAGCACATATCTCCAGGAAAAAGAAGAGGACAGACAGAGTGTGCAATACTGCAGCATTTGCCAGTCCTACAAGGCACCTCGATCTCATCACTGTCGCAAGTGCAACCGATGCTGCTGCAAAATGGACCACCATTGTACCCTTATTAGCCATAATTACAGCTCTTGAGCTACTCTAGCCAATTTCTTGAGGCCCGTGGATCAACAACTGCGTGGGCTTCGCGAACCAGCCGACGTTCGTGAGGTTCCTGGCCTTTGCAGTGCTGGGCTGCAGCCACGCCCTCACCATCCTCGGACCCGCCATTTATCGAGCTGTATTCCGGGTCACCCAGCCCCGCCCATTTCACTATCTCTCTCACCTCCTAAACACCCTTTCAGCGCTGGCACGAGTACTACGGCATCCCGCCCATCGTGGACCTCGGCATCTACGGCATTCTAGGAGCCATTCTCGCTTTTGGCCTTGCAGTCGGTGTCACCCTTTCTGTGGGATTTCTTCTCTATGTTCAGGTTACCTTTTTCCACCCCTAAAATTTCTTCTTTTTTAACCAAGCCCGCTTTGCAGCTAGCCTCTATATGTCGGAATAAAACGGGTATCGAAGACTACATCATGCGGTTATTAGGCAAATCCTTGAACTGAAGTGAGAAGATTTGGGAGTCGTTCAGGAAAGCCGCAGCAATCAGAAGGAAACGGAAGAGCGAAAAGTTCCAGTACCCCTACGCCATCGGATGGCGGAAATCTCTGAGCGAAGTTCTGACCTGGGAAGGACCGCCAAAAGGCGACGGCATCTACTGGTCCATCATCCCCAGCGCTTCTCAGTTCACGCTCTCTGTACCTAACTCCCCAGCTCCTCTCAGCCCCAGCCCCCCGCATCCATGAGAAGTTGTAGGAAGAGCAGTTGCGGCAGAAGTCCATCAAGCGACGGAACGCAGTGGAGTATGTGGCTGCTCGCTGCTACAATGGCCGCTTCATCACCTGCGCCCACGGCTGCCGTGCCTTCTGGTGCACGCCCTGGAGCGATGAGCCGCGCATCGCCCTGCAGCCCGGCGCCCACGTCATGGTCACGCGATGGGCCAAGGTGCTCCAAGTTCCCTCCAAGTTCCAAGAGGAGGATGGAATGAGGACTGAAAGGGCTGGCTGTACGGAGAGCTGGTGGAGGAGGGCGGGGCGGATGGGGAGCAGAAGCGGGGCTGGTTCCCCGAGGTTGCTGTCCGCTGCCTTCATGATCTGGAGACGGACACGGACACCGACACGGAGACCAGCAAAACCAAGTGATTCTACAATTTCTATGGCCCAAATCTTTTTCCCATTCCTCCGGTCAGCTTCCGTTCATTCGCTGTGCAACGAATTCGCTTCCTCTTTGCTTGTTTAGGTACCAGTTGTCTTCTCGTTTCATGCAGGTGAGGAGCAGAGTATTTATTGGCCAACAATTTGCCTTCCTTCCATCTGCGTTGTGCGATGTCTGCAAGTTTCAATTCCCCGTCGTCCCCTGCTGACCAATAGTCCCTGGCTCGTGCCTTCTATGCCACTCACGCTCTGATTCTCAACTCTCAGTTGTACTTGAAAAGGTGTCGATACCGCAAAACCATCTGCATGCCTTGATGCAGCATGAAAAAAGGCGAAGGCGGATATGAATGATGAAATGAATATGAATGATGAGAAAGGCGGTAGTGTGGTAGGGCGGTAAGACGTAAGAGGAGGCTTAGAATAGCGGGTGGCGGGTGTAAAGCGGGTCATTGACGTGTGCGGGGCTGGAGGGAGGGAGGAAGAGCGGGCCTGCAGGGGTTATGTAACGAGGTGGGGCGGAAAGAGTGGCGAGGAAACCCTCCACAGCTCAGCCTCTGCCCAAGTAGCTTTAGGCTGTTGAGTAAATAAAGGGCTCTTCTGCATGCCCGGGCCTGGAGGCTAAGGAGGAGGTAGAAGGGGAGGTGGAAGAAGAAGAGGAGGATGAGGAGTAAGGCGGCATTGCGTCGGGCGTCCATCATGGAGGAGTCCATGGTGCCGATGGAGGTGGACCTGACCATCAACGGTCCTCCTCCCGCCTCGGACGACGGCTCCACCAGCCGGGAGACCCCCGAGACACTCAAGGAGAAGTTCACTCGGGTACGCTCTCTCCCGCTAAGCCCCTTCTAGTCTTTCTTAAGTGGCCCCGCCTCTATTGACTTCGCGCGACCATCTGCATCTTTAGCTCTGCCTTTCCTAGAAGAGCGCAGCATAAGTTAAGTCATGGGTTTCATTATCTGTGGCTATAAGGTTGTCTTTCATTGGAAGGCCAGCCCCATAGGCCGCTTTCTAAGAAGATGTCTTCAGGTAAAATATGCTATTGCGTGATTTTAGTGTAATTAGGAAGCAGATTGCAGTATGCGAAAATGATCCTTCCACATGTGGGGCTGGTGCTTCTGCTGTCGGGCTACACTGTCATTGGTGCCGCCGTGTTCCATATTCTTGAGCAGCCTCATGAAATTACGGTGATTTTTCGAGAATAGGTTACAGGAATTGCTGAGGTAATTGGTTTGTAGATGAAGCACCAGTTCATGACCAGGCTTCAGGACGCCAAGACCAATTTTCTACAGCGAATGTGGAACATTAGTCAGACCAATGAAAGTTCCGTTATGGTTACAGCTTTTAGCGTTTTAGTGATAGTTTAGAGTCTGAGAAGTGGACTTATGAGGCTTGGCTGTGGAGGCATGGATGATGATAGAGGGCGTGAATGATAGGATGAGTGGGAGGAAGAAGGGCAGGAGTTCTGGGAGTTTGTGATCCGACAAAGCTACAAGGCCGCCAGCACACAGCTCATCACCGCCGAGCAGATCATCGGCAACCACTCACACCATCTCATCTGGACCTTCGAGGCATCCATCTTCTTTGCCACCACCATCATCACTACTATCGGTGCCCTGCCCTGCCCTCCACTTTTATTCATCTCACTCAATATTTAATTCAGGCTACGGCCAAATGGCACCCATCACTACGTATGGGCGGATTTTCTGCATTATCTTTGGCCTGTTCGGGATCCCGCTGCTGCTGGTCACAATAGCGGACATCGGGAAATTCCTTTCCGACTTCCTCTCCTTCCTCTACCGCTCCTATCGAGCCTTTGCTCGCAGGGTTTGGCTTGGTGGAGGATGGGGGATGGGAAAGGATGGATGAAGGGTGTAGGTGCGTCGTCAGTCTCGGCGTCTGTCGCGGCGACGGAGTCGGAATCGATCGGAGTCTGGGAGTCCAGACAAGAGCGCCACCTCCGCCATCACGGACGACGAATCCATGGTCTCCTCCGAGGATGAACTACGCATACCCATCGTCAGCTACTCTTCATCCCCTTTCTCCCTCTCTATCAATCCAATGGCCAAGCTTCAGGTGATGGTGATGATAGTCTTAGTCGTCTACACCGCCCTTGGCGGACTGCTATTCCAAATTTTCGAAGGCTGGTCATACTTTGAAGGTCAGCAATTCTTAATATTTATAGATAGTTTCTGAGAGAAAATGTGTGCAGCATTTTACTTTTGCTTCATCACGACAGCGACCATAGGTTTTGGTGATTTGGTGCCTACAAAGCAGGTTGCGTCAGTTTGAAGCGTGAGAACATGGTAGGTCATTTTTACTTGAGGTTTATATGTTCTTTACCATGGCCTACATTGTCCTGGGCCTGGCGCTAGCTACCATGTGGTAAGAGCTATTGAACCTTTCACATTTCCCTCCCTAACCACCCTAACTTCTTAACCACGCAGCCTCTTTTCAGCATCGATTTGGCTGGAACCGAGTATATCCGCAAAATCCACTACGTAGGCCAGAAAATAGAGAGCGCCAAAGAGGTTTAGTGTTGGAAGAGCGGAGCAGAGGAAGGAGTGGAAAGGATGTTTGAGGTGATGGGTGTTGGACTGACGGCAGGACAGGCGATGCTGAAACACACTGGCTACGGTTGGATCCGGACGGCGGGCGGGAAGCTGATTCACGTCGGCGATCGCTATCGACGTCGCGACATCGACGACGACTTCCTACACGACGAAATGCTGGAGGAAGAGAACATCCTCTATACTCCGCTCAGTCCCAGAGTCCTCAGACACATCAAGAACAATATCAAGGCACTCTTCTCATTCTCTGTCTTTCTTTCTACACTCCTCTCAAACCTACTTTTTCCAGCTGATGCCGGATGAAATAAGCGACAAGGAAGGCTTTGTGCTGCAAAACTCGGTCTTCAACAAGGCCCCGGTGAAACGCAGCTACTACTTCTCTCCGGAGTTGATACAGCGACAGTATCGCCCCGTCATTCGTAGAGGCGGCTCCGAGCCTGCACTCCTCATTCCGCCTTTCCTTCTCAAGGAAACTCATGTCTAGTACTGAACTTCTTCATCAAACTCACATCACATCCTTCTACACCACCATCGCGCTTCTTATCGCTTTCTATTTCCCATTCCACATATTTATCTGTTGAACATTTATATTTCCAAGGCGCTGATACAGATCTGAGGAACGATTGCCATTATTTGATTTTAATACCAATGCCAGAATACTTCTCTTGATCTCCGCCAATAGGTATAATATTTTTGTTTATTGATAATTGTATGATTGTTTTGTTTGATTGTATATTTTTTTTATTGCACGATTTGTGCCGTGTTCTTTGTTCCACTCTGCCAGCCAAATTTCTTTGCTTTTAATATTCATCAAAACAAATGAAATTGCTGCAAAATCGGGAGTTGTAGAGTTGTTCAAAAATCTGAATCGGAGTTTGCAATGTTGGTGTCTCAGGCAAAATACTGCTGTTTGGGACAGGGAGATGCAGAGCAGGAATGGAAGCAGCTGGATGTGGGACTGGTGGATGAGGAACGGCGCTTCCTGCATCCAAAAACCTTTCCTCATTTGATCCATTCATTTAAAAGCCATCACATGGAATCCCAATGAGAGCTGTCGATGATTGTCCGCGGATTGTAGCCCATCTGACGCGTCCTCATGTTGCTCGGTGCAGGGCGATTGAGGTCTTCTGATTTGAAAATTTCTTCTTTCCTTCTTCAAGCGTCCTATCGGCATGTTTTTGAAAAACCTAAAAAATTAAGCAAAACCGCGAAATAATTTGATCGTTGGCGTCGAGACAAAGAATCTCGTGATAAGGCTGCAGCTCTTCAAGATTTCGCAGCAGATGAGGCAGGGACTTTTCACTTAGCTCCCGCTTCTTTTCGAAGGGATCCAGGTGCTGAACTAATATCTGCTGTCCCCCACCGCGGCAACCTCAATTCCTATCTATGCACCCAGGCAGGACTGGGGACAAGAAGAGGGAACCTAGGGAGACTGTGATGGCGCCTTCAAGGTTGTCGGAGAAGCGGAGGAGGAAGATGGCATTGCTCTGCGGATTCTGCTTCAGATATTCTTCCAGCCGCTCTGCCGCCTGCCTTTTAGACAGGAAGCCCCAAATCAGCCTAGGCACAACCGCTCTCAGCTCATTCAGGCCCCCACTTGGCTGTCTCCGGAAACCAATCGTCCCAGAGCCGGCGGACTTTGGGCCCCTTGGCGGACTTGGCGAGGAGCTCGGCAATCTGGTAGAACCAGTCCCAGAACGTGAACTCCAGTTTGCTGCTGCTTCCGCCAAATGGGCTCACTTGACGCAGGCTCCCCTGTCCACAGAATCACTGCTATCTCTCTGTTAAGAAAAAGAAGTGGGGAGAATAAACGATGAATATCTCTTTCCTGCAGATGCGGAGGGGTAGGTGAGAAGAGTGCTGGTTGGAGAGTCGATGTAGGAGGTAATTGATGTCAGCCTGGCTGAGCTGGCGCTTGGGGCCCGCGATGAGGTTGAAGGCGCCGCGGAGGAGCCTGCCCAGCTCGGCCCACTCCGCATCGCCCCGAAAGCCCAGCGCCGTATCCCACAGGATCCATCCCCACAGCTTCTTCTCCTGCCCTTCCGGCTCACTCTCCACTTCCACCCTGCTTCCCTAGCCTTGCCTGGCAGAACCTGGGTGGGGTGGATGGGGGCGGCGGAGGGGAGAGAGAGTGCAGAGAGAAAGATCTCCAGCTCATGCCTGCCCAGGCTGAGGCGAGCTTGGACGGAGAAGAGGAACTGGTACTTGATCTCGATGGCTTTCCCAGTTTTGCCGGCGTTCTTTCGCTGCGCTTTCTGGCGAATAGACGAATGGATGCCAGTGAGTATAGAGTGAAAAGCAATCTGGACTGCTTTCTCAGCAGCCTGGAGAATTTCCGGCTGGTCCTTCAGGGGCCGCAGCTTGAGGCGAATGGAGCTCTGGTTGTTGATCTTGTTCCTGTCATTGACTGTCATTGTCCAGATTCTGAAATGGCTCGGGGAACCCATTGGAAAGAGGAAGAGCGCCGTCTTCGTCCACTGATCGAGCCTGCTCTTCGCTGACCAACTGCACAACCATCTCTCCATCCTTCAGAGCACCAAATTCGTCGCCCACGTTCGCCACCCTGTACTGCCTCTTCCTAATTTCATAGCTCAATCCATTGTCTGAAATGCCGGGGACTTTGCCAATTCCATACCCATTCCTATATTTCTATATTTTTCCTCTACTTTTCCATATTTTTGCCATATTTTCAAACCAATTTCAGTTTCCGTCTGATTTCTCAAAAATTTTGTTTAAAAATTATCAAACTAATTACATGGGGTTACGTATTGGACATTTCCGCTTCGAATGGGGTCCATGTCGAAACGTGACCATCAGACCATAAAGACCATAAAGACCATAACCATGACCATAAAGACCATTAAAAACCGTGACCATCAGTGACCATAAGCAAAATTTTCAACTTCAAATCAACATAGCGCATTGAATTTTGAAGTTTTGTTTGCGTAATTGGCATGTAAAGTTGAGGAAAATAGTTGGTTTTAGGACCTAGGTGGAAATTTGGATTTTTATGCATTTTCAGGTGCGCAAGGATTATTTGAATGTTGGAAATTCATAAAATTTCAGTTTTTTTATGGTCTTTATGGTCACGGTTATGGTCATGGTTTTAGAAAAAAAGCGTGACCATAAGAAAAAAAATTTGGCCTTATGGTCACGGTTTTTTTTAAAACCGTGACCATTAAAAAATTATTAAGAATGGGTTTGAAAAACGTTGCTCTGCTGAGCGATTAGTAGTTGTAGGTGATTAAATATCTTTAGTCTTATGGAAACGCCTAAAGGCATCTAGTTTGAAATTTGCATGCACTACAATTGGAGGGCATATTGGACCCATTACTGAAAAGCATGTTCACAATTGCACAGGCTTAATTTCATACTGTAGAATAGATTTTGCTAAGCTTATGCACTATGCATATGCATGACGCCATATTGTTATATAGTGTTCTGCTCATCACTATTGACCATAGACTACATCTCATGCATCATATAAAGCCAGAAAAACGCAAACCAGAGGTTAAATTTAGCAAAATATTTTATGGTCATGATTTCACATGCAAAACCATGACCATAAAATTGCATATCCATGTATGCACACAAAAATGTGCATTATTGGGCAGATAATGCATGCCATGTGCATGAGCAATGCACATGCATGCATGCACTACAATTGGTGGGCATATTGGACCCATTACTGAAAAGCATGTTCACAATTGCACAGGCTTAATTTCATACTGTGCAATAGATTTTGCTCAGCTTATGCACTATACATATGCATGACGCCATATTGTTATATAGTGTTCTGCTCATCACTATTGACCATAGACTACATCTCATGCATCATATAAAGCCAGAAAAACGCAAACCAGAGGTTAAATTTAGCAAAATATTTTATGGTCATGATTTCACATGCAAAACCATGACCATAAAATTGCATATCCATGTATGCACACAAAAATGTGCATTATTGGGCAGATAATGCATGCCATGTGCATGAGCAATGCACATGCATGCATGCACTACAATTGGTGGGCATATTGGACCCATTACTGAAAAGCATGTTCACAATTGCACAGGCTTAATTTCATACTGTGCAATAGATTTTGCTCAGCTTATGCACTATACATATGCATGACGCCATATTGTTATATAGTGTTCTGCTCATCACTATTGACCATAGACTACATCTCATGCATCATATAAAGCCAGAAAAACGCAAACCAGAGGTTAAATTTAGCAAAATATTTTATGGTCATGATTTCACATGCAAAACCATGACCATAAAATTGCATATCCATGTATGCACACAAAAATGTGCATTATTGGGCAGATAATGCATGCCATGTGCATGAGCAATGCACATGCATGCATGCACTACAATTGGTGGGCATATTAGACCCATTACTGAAAAGCATGTTCACAATTGCACAGGCTTAATTTCATACTGTGCAATAGATTTTGCTCAGCTTATGCACTATACATATGCATGACGCCATATTGCCCAAATTGGTTCTCTTTACCACAATCAACATTACACTAGATCACATGCATCATATAATGGCAGTTGAACAATGTACTTTTTCTAAAATAATCAAAAATATTTTATGGTCACGGTTTTCAAAAAAACCGTGACCATAAGGGAAAAATTTTTCTCTTATGGTCTTTATGGTCATGGTTATGGTCATAGTTTTAAAAAAAACCGTGACCATAAAATTTTATGGTCACAAGCACATTTTTCAACATAACCAACCAAAAAATGCATGCAATCATGCCATTCCACCTTAAGCCAAACAAGGCAGCCAGTCTTGTTGACCTGCACCTAAAACATTCATCAAAACTTTGATATTAAACTCAAAAACATGAAAAAATGCCTTATGGTCACGGTTTTTTATGGTCTTTTATGGTCATGGTTATGGTCTTTATGGTCTTATGGTCTTATGGTCATGGTTCGACATGTTCGGCTTCGAATGGTACTACTCGTTCCTAATCGTTTTCATTTTTGGGGCCGTCGACGCAAGTTTTATGAAAAGAATCAAAAATTAGGTGGAATGAAAATTTTTTCATACTCATACCCAAGGAATGTAAAATTTTTGGGGGTATTATGTACTATCTGTTCTTTTATTCCCCCGTCGGTATACTAACTCAAAGCAGGCTAGTCAAAAACTATATACAATGCAGGCTTCGCTCGAACCAAAAAAAAAAAAAAACAAACCACCAACTCTAAGCTTCCTCGAAGCCAAAACAAAAGAAAACCAACCAAAAAAAAAAAAAAACCAAAAAAAACAAATTTTTGGTACTCATCCCTCGGGAATGAAACATTTTTCATAATCATTCTCCGGGAATGAAAAATTTTTGGCACTCATTCCCAGGGTTTTTTCATGATACATTGGCCCCTGGAGACCCAAAATGATGCAAAAACTGCATATCCAGGTTACAATGGGCTGCTAGGATGAGGTAGAGTGGATATCATTCATGTTCAGATTTATGCAACATATGCTATCCAGAGTGAATGTCTTCTGAGTCTGATGCAAAAGCGACAAAAACTCCAGCATAAAAGGCGGAAATTGAAACAGCCAAAAAATAGAGCTGCAAATATAGAAGAAGGAATTAAGAGCGACGATATGGGTTTGCGTTGAAGCCTTGGAAATAACGAGGATGTTCAAAACGGCCCATACCTCACATTTCGAATGCCTAATTTTTTCGAATTTTAATTGAAAATTGGCCAGTCAAAGTTTATTTCCGCACTCACTCCATCGGTAGCTTTCGATTGATACACAGATTGTTGGTTTTGGACGATAATTGGAAAAGTCGATTTCTGATTGTCTAAATGTTAATTTTCACTAAGTACATAGTTAAGGGTCAGACCATTTAGTCTGGATCATAAATGTGGCATAAATCTGAACATGAATGATATCCACTCTATCTCATCCTAGCAACCCATTGTAACCTGGATATGCAGTTTTTGCATCATTTTGGGTCTCCAGGGGCCAATTTATCCTGAAAAACTCAACGTATGAGTGGAAGCAAAATTTCCTAAAATTTCATTTTTCATACCCATACCTCACATTTTGAATGCCTAATTTTTTCAAATTTTAATTGAAAATTGGCCAAGCAAAGTTCATTTCCGCACTCACTGCATTGGTAGCTTTCAATTGATACCCAGAGTGTGGGTTTTGCGGAGCGTTAGTGGAGCGTTAGCGGAGCGTTAGCGAAGTGTCAGCGCTCAGCCCCTCTTTTCGACCCAGGTGTACGTTTTTGGGGTTATTGCTAGATCTTAATTTTGATAAGGCTCTAGTTCCTCACTGGAAGCTTCAATCGTTCTGATTCTTGTTGCAATGGAAAAGGCATCCTCAAATTAACCAAAACACGCGAGAAATCGGCAAAAAGTGGCAGCAATCATACAGAAAATTGGTCAAAACCATTTGTCCTCCTCCTCCTCCGCGGCATCTGCTCAATGGGCGATAGAAGGAATTCATTTCTTTCCCCACTTTTTACTCGAGACAGTTGCAAATTTTGGAGAAAAGAGACCCACATTTGGCCTGCCGACATAAGACCCAGATATAATAAAAGTCCCTATTGTGCAAAATTGCCCCAAAAATTAAATTAGGAAAAAGGAAACATATACTGCAAAAACAATGTTAACATTTTATCAGATAATCTACACACACAGAAGCGCCCATTATCTTCGCAAGATCATACTGCCACCAATATCACCACCACCCCCCTTTTTCATTCAACCCATGATGTTCCAACCTCCTGTAAACTTCAGGCTGCATCCAGCGAATCGAGGACCTGCAGTGACTGCCACTTCGATGAGAAGCCAACGTTCGAACAGCCACAACTGCAGCCACAAGCCTGCCTGCCTCAATTGGTTGGCGCTTTATCTACTGTCATGGCAGTAGGTGAGAGCTTGCTCTGCCGCCTCTTTGGCTAGCCACAGACAACTCTTGCGAGAAGGGCTTCGAGCCTGGATCATAGAGTTCTTTGTCCTGTTGATCTTGCATTGCACTTCGCAAGATCATACTGCCACCAATATCACCCCCACCCCCCTTTTTCATTCAACCCATGATGTTTCAAACCTTCTGTAAACTTCAGGCTGCATCCAGCGAATCGAGGCCCTGCAGTGACTGCCACTTCGATGAGAAGCCAACGTTCGAGCAGCCACAACTGCAGCCACAAGTCGCCTGCCTGCCTCAATTGGTTGGCGCTTTATCTATTGTCATGGCAGTAGGTGAGAGCTTGCTCTGCCGCCTCTTCGGCTAGCCACAGACAACCCTTGCGAGAAGGGCTTCGAGCCTGGATCATAGAGTTCTTTGTCCTGTTGATCTTGCATTGCACTTCGCAAGATCATACTGCCACCAATATCACCCCCACCCCCTTTTTCATTCAACCCATGATGTTTCAAACCTTCTGTAAACTTCAGGCTGCATCCAGCGAATCGAGGCCCTGCAGTGACTGCCACTTCGATGAGAAGCCAACGTTCGAGCAGCCACAACTGCAGCCACAAGTCGCCTGCCTGCCTTAATTGGTTGGCGCTTTATCTATTGTCATGGCAGTAGGTGAGAGCTTGCTCTGCCGCCTCTTCGGCTAGCCACAGACAACCCTTGCGAGAAGGGCTTTGAGCCTGGATCATAGAGTTCTTTGTCCTGTTGATCTTGCATTGCACTTCGCAAGATCATACTGCCACCAATATCACCCCCACCCCCCTTTTTCATTCAACCCATGATGTTTCAAACCTTCTGTAAACTTCAGGCTGCATCCAGCGAATCGAGGCCCTGCAGTGACTGCCACTTCGATGAGAAGCCAACGTTCGAGCAGCCACAACTGCAGCCACAAGTCGCCTGCCTGCCTCAATTCGTTGGCGCTTTATCTATTGTCATGGCAGTAGGTGAGAGCTTGCTCTGCCGCCTCTTTGGCTAGCCACAGACAACCCTTGCGAGAAGGGCTTCGAGCCTGGATCATAGAGTTCTGTGTCCTGTTGATCTTGCATTGCACTTCGCAAGATCATACTGCCACCAATATCACCCCCACCCCCCTTTTTCATTCAACCCATGATGTTTCAAACCTTCTGTAAACTTCAGGCTGCATCCAGCGAATCGAGGCCCTGCAGTGACTGCCACTTTGATGAGAAGCCAATGTTCGAGCAGCCACAACTGTAGCCACAAGTCGCCTGCCTGCCTCAATTGGTTGGCGCTTTATCTATTGTCATGGCAGTAGGTGAGAGCTTGCTCTGCCGCCTCTTCGGCTAGCCACAGACAACCCTTGCGAGAAGGGCTTCGAGCCTGGATCATAGAGTTCTTTGTCCTGTTGATCTTGCATTGCACTTCGCAAGATCATACTGCCACCAATATCACCCCCACCCCCCTTTTTCATTCAACCCATGATGTTTCAAACCTTCTGTAAACTTCAGGCTGCATCCAGCGAATCGAGGCCCTGCAGTGACTGCCACTTCGATGAGAAGCCAACGTTCGAGCAGCCACAACTGCAGCCACAAGTCGCCTGCCTGCCTCAATTGGTTGGCGCTTTATCTATTGTCATGGCAGTAGGTGAGAGCTTGCTCTGCCGCCTCTTCGGCTAGCCACAGACAACCCTTGCGAGAAGGGCTTCGAGCCTGGATCATAGAGTTCTTTGTCCTGTTGATCTTGCATTGCACTTCGCAAGATCATACTGCCACCAATATCACCCCCACCCCCCTTTTTCATTCAACCCATGATGTTTCAAACCTTCTGTAAACTTCAGGCTGCATCCAGCGAATCGAGGCCCTGCAGTGACTGCCACTTCGATGAGAAGCCAATGTTCGAGCAGCCACAACTGCAGCCACAAGTCGCCTGCCTGCCTCAATTGGTTGGCGCTTTATCTATTGTCATGGCAAGGTGAGAGCTTGCTCTGCCGCCTCTTCGGCTAGCCACAGACAACCCTTGCGAGAAGGGCTTCGAGCCTGGATCATAGAGTTCTTTGTCCTGTTGATCTTGCATTGCACTTCGCAAGATCATACTGCCACCAATATCACCCCCACCCCCTTTTTCATTCAACCCATGATGTTTCAAACCTTCTGTAAACTTCAGGCTGCATCCAGCGAATCGAGGCCCTGCAGTGACTGCCACTTCGATGAGAAGCCAACGTTCGAGCAGCCACAACTGCAGCCACAAGTCGCCTGCCTGCCTTAATTGGTTGGCGCTTTATCTATTGTCATGGCAGTAGGTGAGAGCTTGCTCTGCCGCCTCTTCGGCTAGCCACAGACAACCCTTGCGAGAAGGGCTTCGAGCCTGGATCATAGAGTTCTTTGTCCTGTTGATCTTGCATTGCACTTCGCAAGATCATACTGCCACCAATATCACCCCCACCCCCCTTTTTCATTCAACCCATGATGTTTCAAACCTTCTGTAAACTTCAGGCTGCATCCAGCGAATCGAGGCCCTGCAGTGACTGCCACTTCGATGAGAAGCCAACGTTCGAGCAGCCACAACTGCAGCCACAAGTCGCCTGCCTGCCTCAATTGGTTGGCGCTTTATCTATTGTCATGGCAGTAGGTGAGAGCTTGCTCTGCCGCCTCTTCGGCTAGCCACAGACAACCCTTGCGAGAAGGGCTTCGAGCCTGGATCATAGAGTTCTTTGTCCTGTTGATCTTGCATTGCACTTTGCAAGATCATACTGCCACCAATATCACCCCCCACCCCCCTTTTTCATTCAACCCATGATGTTTCAAACCTTCTGTAAACTTCAGGCTGCATCCAGCGAATTGAGGCCCTGCAGTGACTGCCACTTCGATGAGAAGCCAACGTTCGAGCAACCACAACTGCAGCCACAAGTCGCCTGCCTGCCTCAATTGGTTGGTGCTTTATCTATTGTCATGGCAGTAGGTGAGAGCTTGCTCTGCCGCCTCTTCGGCTAGCCACAGACAACCCTTGCGAGAAGGGCTTCGAGCCTGGATCATAGAGTTCTTTGTCCTGTTGATCTTGCATTGCACTTCGCAAGATCATACTGCCACCAATATCACCCCCACCCCCCTTTTTCATTCAACCCATGATGTTTCAAACCTTCTGTAAACTTCAGGCTGCATCCAGCGAATCGAGGCCCTGCAGTGACTGCCACTTCGATGAGAAGCCAACGTTCGAGCAGCCACAACTGCAGCCACAAGTCGCCTGCCTGCCTCAATTGGTTGGCGCTTTATCTATTGTCATGGCAGTAGGTGAGAGCTTGCTCTGCCGCCTCTTCGGCTAGCCACAGACAACCCTTGCGAGAAGGGCTTTGAGCCTGGATCATAGAGTTCTTTGTCCTGTTGATCTTGCATTGCACTTCGCAAGATCATACTGCCACCAATATCACCCCCACCCCCCTTTTTCATTCAACCCATGATGTTTCAAACCTTCTGTAAACTTCAGGCTGCATCCAGCGAATCGAGGCCCTGCAGTGACTGCCACTTCGATGAGAAGCCAACGTTCGAGCAGCCACAACTGCAGCCACAAGTCGCCTGCCTGCCTCAATTGGTTGGCGCTTTATCTATTGTCATGGCAGTAGGTGAGAGCTTGCTCTGCCGCCTCTTCGGCTAGCCACAGACAACCCTTGCGAGAAGGGCTTCGAGCCTGGATCATAGAGTTCTTTGTCCTGTTGATCTTGCATTGCACTTCGCAAGATCATACTGCCACCAATATCACCCCCACCCCCCTTTTTCATTCAACCCATGATGTTTCAAACCTTCTGTAAACTTCAGGCTGCATCCAGCGAATCGAGGCCCTGCAGTGACTGCCACTTCGATGTGAAGCCAATGTTCGAGCAGCCACAACTGTAGCCACAAGTCGCCTGCCTGCCTCAATTGGTTGGCGCTTTATCTATTGTCATGGCAGTAGGTGAGAGCTTGCTCTGCCGCCTCTTCGGCTAGCCACAGACAACCCTTGCGAGAAGGGCTTCGAGCCTGGATCATAGAGTTCTTTGTCCTGTTGATCTTGCATTGCACTTTGCAAGATCATACTGCCACCAATATCACCCCCACCCCCCTTTTTCATTCAACCCATGATGTTTCAAAACTTCTGTAAACTTCAGGCTGCATCCAGCGAATCGAGGCCCTGCAGTGACTGCCACTTCGATGAGAAGCCAACGTTCGAGCAGCCACAACTGCAGCCACAAGCCTGCCTGCCTCAATTGGTTGGCGCTTTATCTATTGTCATGGCAGTAGGTGAGAGCTTGCTCTGCCGCCTCTTCGGCTAGCCACAGACAACCCTTGCGAGAAGGGCTTTGAGCCTGGATCATAGAGTTCTTTGTCCTGTTGATCTTGCAATGCACTTCGCAAGATCATACTGCCACCAATATCACCCCCACCCTCCGTTTTTCATTCAACCCATGATGTTTCAAACCTTCTGTAAACTTCAGGCTGCATCCAGCGAATCGAGGCCCTGCAGTGACTGCCACTTCGATGAGAAGCCAACGTTCGAGCAGCCACAACTGCAGCCACAAGTCGCCTGCCTGCCTCAATTGGTTGGCGCTTTATCTATTGTCATGGCAGTAGGTGAGAGCTTGCTCTGCCGCCTCTTCGGCTAGCCACAGACAACCCTTGCGAGAAGGGCTTCGAGCCTGGATCATAGAGTTCTTTGTCCTGTTGATCTTGCATTGCACTTCGCAAGATCATACTGCCACCAATATCACCCCCACCCTCCGTTTTTCATTCAACCCATGATGTTTCAAACCTTCTGTAAACTTCAGGCTGCATCCAGCGAATCGAGGCCCTGCAGTGACTGCCACTTAGATGAGAAGCCAACGTTCGAGCAGCCACAACTGCAGCCACAAGTCGCCTGCCTGCCTCAATTGGTTGGCGCTTTATCTATTGTCATGGCAGTAGGTGAGAGCTTGCTCTGCCGCCTCTTCGGCTAGCCACAGACAACCCTTGCGAGAAGGGCTTTGAGCCTGGATCATAGAGTTCTTTGTCCTGTTGATCTTGCAATGCACTTCGCAAGATCATACTGCCACCAATATCACCCCCACCCTCCGTTTTTCATTCAACCCATGATGTTTCAAACCTTCTGTAAACTTCAGGCTGCATCCAGCGAATCGAGGCCCTGCAGTGACTGCCACTTAGATGAGAAGCCAACGTTCGAGCAGCCACAACTGCAGCCACAAGTCGCCTGCCTGCCTCAATTGGTTGGCGCTTTATCTATTGTCATGGCAGTAGGTGAGAGCTTGCTCTGCCGCCTCTTCGGCTAGCCACAGACAACCCTTGCGAGAAGGGCTTTGAGCCTGGATCATAGAGTTCTTTGTCCTGTTGATCTTGCAATGCACTTCGCAAGATCATACTGCCACCAATATCACCCCCACCCTCCGTTTTTCATTCAACCCATGATGTTTCAAACCTTCTGTAAACTTCAGGCTGCATCCAGCGAATCGAGGCCCTGCAGTGACTGCCACTTAGATGAGAAGCCAACGTTCGAGCAGCCACAACTGCAGCCACAAGTCGCCTGCCTGCCTCAATTGGTTGGCGCTTTATCTATTGTCATGGCAGTAGGTGAGAGCTTGCTCTGCCGCCTCTTCGGCTAGCCACAGACAACCCTTGCGAGAAGGGCTTTGAGCCTGGATCATAGAGTTCTTTGTCCTGTTGATCTTGCAATGCACTTCGCAAGATCATACTGCCACCAATATCACCCCCACCCTCCGTTTTTCATTCAACCCATGATGTTTCAAACCTTCTGTAAACTTCAGGCTGCATCCAGCGAATCGAGGCCCTGCAGTGACTGCCACTTCGATGAGAAGCCAACGTTCGAGCAGCCACAACTGCAGCCACAAGTCGCCTGCCTGCCTCAATTGGTTGGCGCTTTATCTATTGTCATGGCAGTAGGTGAGAGCTTGCTCTGCCGCCTCTTCGGCTAGCCACAGACAACCCTTGCGAGAAGGGCTTCGAGCCTGGATCATAGAGTTCTTTGTCCTGTTGATCTTGCATTGCACTTCGCAAGATCATACTGCCCCCAATATCAACCCCACCCTCCTTTTTAAATTCAACCCATGATGTTTCAAACCTTCTGTAAACTTCAGGCTGCATCCAGCGAATCGAGGCCCTGCAGTGACTGCCACTTCGATGAGAAGCCAACGTTCGAGCAGCCACAACTGCAGCCACAAGTCGCCTGCCTGCCTCAATTGGTTGGCGCTTTATCTATTGTCATGGCAGTAGGTGAGAGCTTGCTCTGCCGCCTCTTCGGCTAGCCACAGACAACCCTTGCGAGAAGGGCTTCGAGCCTGGATCATAGAGTTCTTTGTCCTGTTGATCTTGCATTGCACTTCGCAAGATCATACTGCCACCAATATCACCCCCACCCCCCTTTTTCATTCAACCCATGATGTTTCAAACCTTCTGTAAACTTCAGGCTGCATCCAGCGAATCGAGGCCCTGCAGTGACTGCCACTTCGATGAGAAGCCAACGTTCGAGCAGCCACAACTGCAGCCACAAGTCGCCTGCCTGCCTCAATTGGTTGGCGCTTTATCTATTGTCATGGCAGTAGGTGAGAGCTTGCTCTGCCGCCTCTTCGGCTAGCCACAGACAACCCTTGCGAGAAGGGCTTCGAGCCTGGATCATAGAGTTCTTTGTCCTGTTGATCTTGCATTGCACTTTGCAAGATCATACTGCCACCAATATCACCCCCACCCCCCTTTTTCATTCAACCCATGATGTTTCAAACCTTCTGTAAACTTCAGGCTGCATCCAGCGAATTGAGGCCCTGCAGTGACTGCCACTTCGATGAGAAGCCAACGTTCGAGCAGCCACAACTGCAGCCACAAGTCGCCTGCCTGCCTCAATTGGTTGGCGCTTTATCTATTGTCATGGCAGTAGGTGAGAGCTTGCTCTGCCGCCTCTTCGGCTAGCCACAGACAACCCTTGCGAGAAGGGCTTCGAGCCTGGATCATAGAGTTCTTTGTCCTGTTGATCTTGCATTGCACTTCGCAAGATCATACTGCCACCAATATCACCCCCACCCCCCTTTTTCATTCAACCCATGATGTTTCAAACCTTCTGTAAACTTCAGGCTGCATCCAGCGAATCGAGGCCCTGCAGTGACTGCCACTTCGATGAGAAGCCAACGTTCGAGCAACCACAACTGCAGCCACAAGTCGCCTGCCTGCCTCAATTGGTTGGTGCTTTATCTATTGTCATGGCAGTAGGTGAGAGCTTGCTCTGCCGCCTCTTCGGCTAGCCACAGACAACCCTTGTGAGAAGGGCTTCGAGTCTGTGAAGTCCTATGCATAGGAAATGGTTAAATCAGGATTGACCCATTTTGAACTAAAAAAAACATAAAACTAATGTGGCAGTGTGGTGTATGGGACCCTAAAGTAGATATTTAGGCAGTAAAAATGGAAATCTGAGGCTAAAATTTGTTTTCCAATATTTTTGCCTATGCTTTTTAACATTTGGCCAAATGATGACTGCAAATTTTCAATCGAAAAAATTCCTAATGATGTAAGACCAAAACCATGACCGAAAGAATCGAATTTTAACGTGGGGATTGACCAAAACCACTCAAATTTGAGTTATCAGTTTTGTTAGGCCAAATTTGAATAATCGAAATTTGATTTTTCAAAAGTACATTTTTCAGCACTAATTAAACTAAAATTAAAGTACACCACCATTTTGGTCTCCAAATTATCTTTTGATTGTACACACATCTAAAATTTTTTAGCCAAAATTTTCAAAAGTACATGTTACAAATGTGCAAGTACATGTTAAAAAGTTAAAAAGTACATGTTACAAAAGTGACCATATCAGGCCAACCAATCCGTTTTTCGGGAAACGACTGGTGGCACAGAGATGAAAATCGCATTGGATGGTGGCACAAGGTCATTCTAATCAGAGAACCATCATTTTTCAAAACTGGAATCCCAATTTTGTATGCCTGATTTCGAATTTTAATTGAAAATTGGCCAAGCAAAGTTCATTTCCGCACTTACTGCGTTGGTAGCTTTCGATTGATACCCAGAGAGTGGGTTTTGGACAAGAATTGGAAAAGTCGATTTCTGATTGTCCAAGTCTTAAGACGCAGAATCCGATAGACTCGAGATAGTCTATATGAGAGGTATTCCACTTTTGAAAAAAGGAAGTTTCTCCAATACGAATGACTTTGTGCCAGCATCTAAGGCAATATAGTTGTCATCTCTGTGCCTATAGTCGTTTCCGGAAAAAATGGTTTTCTTGACTTGATATGAGTACTCTTATAACAAGCACTTTTTTGGTACTCAGATACCTGTAATTTCAGTTTTTTGAAAAATTTGTTTAAGCCATTTTGGAAAAGTGTGGACTATTATACATCAATCGAAAAGTAATTTGGAGCTAAAAAAGGTGGTGCACTTCGATTTTGACAAAAAGTTGTCAAAAATCCGTAATTTTGAAAAATCGAAAATTTCGAGTTTTCAATTTTGGCACAAAAAAACTGATAGCTCAATTGTGAGTGGTTCTGCCAAGGGGTGGACCATAACCACGTTAAAATTCAGGTTCTTGTGAACATTTTGGTATATAACTTGTTAGCATTCGGTTTGACCGACTCGATAAATTTTTCAGTTGAAAATTTGCACTCACTGATTGGCCCTGTGTTAAAGCATAGGCAAAATTTTCTGAAAATTTTTTTTTGTCTCAAATTTTGATTTTTACTGCCTAAATATCTTCTTTAGCGTCCAATAGACCCCACTGCCACATTTGTTTCTTTTGTTTTAGTTCAAAATGAGTCAATCCTGAATCAACTATTTCCTATGCTTAAGCATAGGCCAGCTTAGGCTTCTCTCCCAATTCAGCATATTTGGGCCATAACTCAACTAAAACTCAATTAAATTCAGCAAACTTTTTTTTTCACAGAAAGCCCATAACCTTTTTGCTTTAATTGAGATTAAATACAGCTGTTTGTAATGAACCGAGGTTTCATGGTGCTGAATTTTGTTACGAAGAGCTGCTTGTAGTCTATCAGGTCTGTGCTAAGATAATTAAGTGCCATGAAACCTGTGTACAGTTTACACATCTTTTTTGCGACCATAATGATGAAAAAATAGTTGGACTTTCTGTGAAAAAAAAAGTTTGTTGAAATTGGAGGAGTTTTAACTGATTTATGACCCAAAAACTTATAGAATGGGAGAGAAGCCTAAGCTGGCCTATGCTTAAGCATAGTAAATAGTTGATTCAGAATTGACTCATTTTGAACTAAAACAAAAGAAACAAATGTGGCAGTGGGGTGTATTGGACGCTAAAGAAGATATTTAGGCAGTAAAAATCAAAATTTGAGACAAAAATTTTTAAGAAAATTTTGCCTATGCTTTAACACAGGGCCATTCAGTGAGTGCAAATTTTCAACTGAAAAATTTATCGAGTCGGTCAAACCGAATGCCAACAAGTTATATACCAAAATGTTCACAAGAACCTGAATTTTAACGTGGTTATGGTCCACCCCTTGGCAGAACCACTCACAATTGAGCTATCAGTTTTTTTGTGCCAAAATTGAAAACTCGAAATTTTCGATTTTTCAAAATTACGGATTTTTGACAACTTTTTGTCAAAATCGAAGTACACCACCTTGATGTATAATAGTTCACACTTATCCAAAATGGCTTAAACAAAATTTTCAAAAAACTGAAATTGCAGGTTTCAGAGTACCAAAAAAGTGCTTGTTACAAAAGTACTCAAATCAAGTCGAGAAAACCATTTTTCCGGAAACGACTATTGGCACAGAGATGACAACTATATTGCCTTAGATGCTGGCACAAAGCCATTCGTATAGGAGAAACTTCATTTTTTCAAAAGTGGAATGGTCCCTCTCGAGTCTTTCAGAAATGCTGTCTTAATTTTCACTAAGTACGTAGTTAAGGGTCAGACCATTTAGTCTGGATCATAAACGTGGCATAAATCTGAACATGAATGATATCCACTCTACGTCATCCTAGCAACCCATTTTAACCTGGATATGCAGTTTTTGCATCATTTTGGGTCTACAGGGGCCAATTTATCCTGAAAAAACCCGGGCAATGAGTGCCAACAATTTTTCTTACCCGGAGAATGATTATGAAAAAATTTTCATTCCCAGGGGAATGAGTGCCAAAAATTTTCATTCCCGAGGGATGAGTACCAAAAATTTTCCATTCCTGGGGTATGAGTACGAAAAATTTTTCATTCCACCTAATTTTTGATTCTTTTCATAAAACTTGCATCGACGGCCCCAAAAATGAAAACGATTAGGAACGAGTAGTGCCATTCGAAGCAGAAATGTCCAATACGTTTGATAATTTTTAAACAATTTTTTTGAGAAATCAGACGGAAACTAAAGGTGGTATGAAAATATGTCAAAAAATATGGAAAAGTTGAGGAAAAATATGGAAATATAGGAATGGGTATGGAATTGGCAAATACGGGAAATGCCGTCTCACAGAGCAACTAGATTGGTGTTGCAGGGCTTGATGAGAAGAGATGACGGCTCCGCCACAACGAATGACCTCAAACAACAGCTCATTGACCAGCTGTCAAGGGATGGATGATGTGAACAGCTGAAGTGTCCTCTGGAAGAAGTGGTCAAGCGCATCGTAGAGATGACCAATAGTGCTGGGTATACTGAGGCCAAGCTCCAACTGCCAGTGTCGCAGCGTGTCCAAACGCCGCTGCACAGTCTCCCCTTGGCTCCACAGCGAGCGTGCCCTCAAAGCCTTGCTTGAGCTGAAGCTGCGGCATTGGTGTCTGCTAGCTGCACAGCTGTGCAATGGGACGGTAGTGAAGGTGAGGCGAGGGCGGGAGGGCCCAGCCGAGAGCAGCCTCCCTCATCCGCCCCAGCCACTCCTCCCTCTTCTCCACCAGCTGCCCTTGCTTCTCCTCCAGACCCACCAGATCCTCGCCCAGCTCTCGCTCTATCGTCTTCAAGTTTTGCCCCTCGTTTCTTTTCTTTTTTGAATGGGACTAGAACCCGGAGTTGAGGAAGGAACTGGGCCCGCTGGTTCTCCAGGTTCTCCTGCATGGCCAACAGCTGGCTGCTCACGCTCGGATTGGCCGCTCCGAAACTTCCAGACACTCAACCGCGCACGTTTGAGAACCCACAAGAGCGTCAAGAGCAAAGGAACTTTGTCGGAGCTTTTCGTACGCCTGTTGAAGCTGTCGAATGTTCTCGTAGCACCTCCTCGTTCGCTCTTCCATCACCTTCTTTTCTATTCAGTGAAGTGGTCAAAGATGCTTGTCTGCTTGTGTGTCGCCTGCTTTTAGCTGTCCAGCTTATCATCTCGTGTTGACGTAGCTTCACATGTTTGCTTATCGCAGACCAGCCTGGTCCATAAACTGCTTTTCGCCGAAACTGGACACTGAGTACAAGGAAGTTAGGACACTGAGAAATCTACAAGTGATGCGGCTGAGGATCATCCTTTGCCGTGTCTGCATCATGGTTCGCATTACTGGGCGGATCGATTTGGGGCATGGCATCATCCTTCCAAGGCTCCGTGAAGGGCTGTTGCAGGATCTCCCCCAGCTCCTCAAAGATGTCGCGGAACTGTCTCGGCTCGCACTCCCTTCAACATACATGCTTTCCTGCCGAAAGTGCAGGCGACATGAGAAGCAACTTCACGCCGGCGCCCTTGAGGCAGTCGCAGAGCTGCTGTGCCTCGTCCTTCGGCGGCTCCTCCATCTTGCACTCCGTTTCCACCCGCCACTCCAGCCCCCTCTGCGTCTCCGTTGCCAGGGAGCAGTTCCTTGCCACCCCCATCCTTCCTCCTCAGACAGGGAGAGAGAAAGGGGAGCGGAAGGAACGCTTTTCTGGCGCAGTCCATATAGTCGCCCAGGAGGACCATACCGCCGCAGAGACTTCGTTTCGGTCGCCGCCTTCGTTGCGCCGTCGGCAGCGCAGTCTCTGCCTCTGTCTGCTGCTCCATCAGGGGCTGATTGACTGGAGTCTTCTCCTCCTCCCTGTCCAGGCCTTCCAAGAAGCAGCGCTCCGTGCAGGCCTCGAAACGCTGCACATCCTCCGGCAGACCCGTCAACAGACTTCGTCCTTCAAACAAGCATTGGAACTTCCTTTTGATGCCAGAGGATAAGGCGACGTTTTCTGAGGAGGGTGGTGAATTTGACGGCGGCTGAGGCTGGTGCTGGTGGGGCTCGTCTCGCTGCGCTTGTTCTCTGCGGGGAACACCTAAATAACTCCTCTACTGCTCTCCCCCTTTAGCTCCCCGATGATTGCACCCTAACAAGCTCAGATACTTCAAGGCTCAAAAGCCGAGACTGAGGTGAATATGAGCAGTAATTGTGAGAGAGATGATCTAGGTTTTCGCACGGTAGGTTATCTTCCTGCTTGAGGCAAAGGCGGTATTGGCTGAGTCGGTGGAAGGCGCTGAGTTTGGGGCGCTCAAAGCAGCTGGCGATGGCGTCCTGGTCCTGCCCCTGCTCTTCCAGCTCCCCCTTGCACTGCTCGCTGCACTGCGTCAGCAGAGCTCGTCGGGCCCCATCTTTCTCCGTCAGACACGGCTCCAGCTCCTCACAGCTGCACTCTCGCGCCTCGTCCCCGAAGCCTAGCGCCACCTAAACCCCAGCTACCTCATCAGCCTGCTCCTAATTGCAGTGATAAAAAGAGGTGGCTTACTGTTGCTAGGGCAGCTAGAAGTGCGTGCCAGAGGGCGCTGGAGTTCATGGCTGAGGACAACGGCTCCTTTGCGTGCCTCTCTTTCCCAGTCCAGCCCCTTCTCCCCTTTCTAGCCCGCACTGCTCCACTATTTATACCTCGCCTCAACTCCTGTTCCAACTGTTGACAAAGCCTGCAACGGAAGGCCAGCAGTCCTCTCTTTCTTGTCCGTTTCAATCTGCTGCATTGTTTGCCATTTCTTGGCTTCTGGGGATTCTATGAGTCATTGGAGGTGCTGGCTCTTCGGCGACATTTTATGGTGCCATGAGAACATTTGCTGCAGATAGAAAATGCATAAGAATGCTACATCAGAGGGATGATTAATGGATAAGCTGCGTGGGATTGCTTGGAGGGAATAAGCGGGCGGAAGGGTGATAAATCATATGGTAGGGATGGATTCTTTGAAGGCCTTTCTTTTACGTCTTGACGAACTGGAGAGCTGATGGGCTTATGGGGGAGGGGGGTGAGGGGAGAGTGAGGGGAGGGGAAGGTGAGGGGAGGGCAGCGGGTGTAAGAGAAGGTCGCGGGGGTCTTTGAGGCGGGGAAACGAAGCGAGAAGGCGAGCTAGTTGGGACGTTTTGAGGGCATGGGGTAGAGAAGGGTGTAGGGGGGTGGGTGGGAAGGGTGGAAGGAGGGAGGGAGGGATATTATTCCTCGGAGTGCGCGGCTTGCGGCTGGTCGCGGGAAATTGGCAATAAGAAAGTGGCGCAACGGCTCTCCCACCCACCAGCCCACCCTCCATCCCTTATCTACGCTCCAGGTCTAAGCCGGACCAGACCAATCTCCTGCTGCCGTTCCTAATGGGCCCTTTTTTTGTTTGCTGGGCGAGGAGGGCAAATGAAATGTGAGGCTTGGATTGCAGCAGACGGGAATGGCCCGGGGGAGGAAGGGAAAGTAGGCAGGGCGGGGCAGAGAGAATTGCCAGCGCCCCCATAAGTGAATTATGTCCCGCACGACTGACGGAAGAGTAGCTAGGAGAGGGGGGTAGAGGTTGGGGGTTGAGGGAAGGAGTGAGGGAAGAAGTGAGGGCGGAGAAAGGCGCGTAAGTCCGTGGCCGCCGGTTTCCCCCGGCTCAGTGCTGCCCTCAGAAGTGGAGCAATTTGAGGGCAGGAAATGGGGTTAGCAGGCCCAGTGGCAAGTCAACTTCCGAGTTGTCACCGCTTATCTATATGGCTAAGTGGATGGAATGTTGCTTGGAAAAGAGGCATTGAGGAGATGTGGGGGTAGAGTGTGATCTGAGGACTGATTTTGGGCTGCTCTCGTGCCAGAAGTCGCGAGCGGGCTTTTCGGGGGCGAAAGAATCAATGAAAAAAGAGAGTTTTTGAGCCAGGCGACTAAATCAGTGGAGAGAGGCTGTGCTGGCCTGTTGGTGTGGAGGGAGTGTGGGGGAGGAGAGGGGAGGGAAGAGGAGAGGAGGGATGGGGAAGGGCAGTGGAGGGTAGGCTAGAGGAGAATAGAGCAGGGTAGGGGAGAGGAGGGGAATGGCGGGGCAATCAAAGAAGGGCTTTTGGAGAGCGGAGGAAGAGAAGGAGGCGGTTAGGGCCAATGTTCATGCATCACTCCCGCCTCTTCTTTTATCGTCTTCCAGAGACCTTTCGTTTTCTCCTCCAAGAGTAATGGGCCCACCATCAGCTGATATCCTTTCCAATGCCGCCCAAATTTCACCGCATTCCGTCTTCTGCCTCTTCAAAACTCTGAGCTTCTCCTACCCGGATCTTTTTTTTTGCTGCTAACATAAACCTTCCATCTAATTTATTTAGCATTTCTTAGACAAAACGAAAAAAAATTTTAGTTTGCAATAATTAATAAACTTCACATGACTTTTTCGAATTGGAGAATGTAGTGGATGATGGTCTAATCACAGCGGACATAACATTTCTATAAATGAAAATCATTTGTTCAAATAGCTTTCTTTCCCAACCAAAAATAAAAATGGCCATTTTAGGCGCTTTGACCTTCATTTACAAAATGGCGTTTTAAGTCACTTTCTCACAATTTTCTCAATGTTTAGCCATAAGTAATCATTTTATAGTGGATTTTACTAACCCTAAAAGTAAATATTACTTTAAATATTACTCGGTCGGTCAGACAGTCGGTCAAAAAGATGATCGGTGTTCGCCCAAACACCGGACATCTATTTTTCAAGTGAAATTTTACAGAGAAAACACCTAGCACCATCAAAAAAGACCCTGCCAAAAATTTTAAGTGTATTTATAGCTCGATTTTACGTCCATGTCCAAACTTTGGGAAAAGTGCGATAAGTTGTGGGACTGGATAAGAGGGCCTGGACGCTATTGCTGCGCTATTGCTACGCTAACGCTCCGCTTGCGCCAACCCAATAAGAAACTTTTTACATAATAAGAATAAAAAATAGGAACCAATAAGTAATATTTTACATCATAAGTAAAAGTGCAATTTCGAACATAATTAATATGACGCTTTTAAATTCCACTCGAGTTCTTTAAAAGTGTCAAGCTAAGCCATGTAACTGGTATACTAACATGTAACTAATAATTTCTAGGAACAATATTACCACTGTCTTTGATACTATTTTACTACATAGAGTGAGAAATCTGAATAAAAATTTAGAATCAAACTTTTTCCAACGCTTCCGGTCCTTTTCAAGCAAAGCTCACGTAAACAAGGTATTCTCGGCGGTTGCCAAGATGCGCGGCCTCACCTCAAGACACCACCTAGATGAAAATGCACGTCAAAATTCGACAGATTTCAATGAAAAACCATGAATTATGCATGTTCCAATTTTTGAAACATCACGATTTTGGGTTTTTGACTGTAACTCAAGAAATACTAAAAAATTATTAAATTCCCTCTGCCAGCTTCAAGATATTATTTTCACGGATGTACAAACCAAAAATCAGCAAAATTCATCGAAAAACCATGGACTTATGTATGTTCAAATTTTTGAAACATCAAGACTTTGGGTTTTTGACTATAAATCAATAAATAAAAATTATTTCGAAATTTCCTTTGGCCAGCTTCAAGATACTACTTTGGCGGATGTACCTGCCAAAAATTAGCTGATTTCATTGAAAACCTAGCGATTTATGATTTTTGGTACTTTGAAACATCAAAATTTTGGGTTTCGGGCGAAAAACGCAAAATTACGTCAAGCGCAAAAAATGGCCTGGAGATACCACCTAGGCGGATCTTCATGCAAAAAATTAGCCAATTTCGTTGAAAAACCGCGGAGTACGGGCCCCGGAAAGACACATATATATATATATATGCGGACAGACGGACGCAAAAATGGGGTAACTGCTTAAGCTGGCCTTGGCCGCCCGCCGCTTCGGGCAGGGCGCCAGAGCTCCTCCGGCCTCCGGGCACGGGTGCTACGGCCCCTACGCTTCGCCTAGCATGCTTCGCATGCTAGGCTACGCTCCGGGGCCTCCGCACCCATGCCCTCCGGCCTACGGAGCTCTGACTGCCCTGCCCTCCGCGGCAGGCGGCCTTCGGCCGCGCAAAAAGGTTTTAATTTCCAGCCTATAGGCATATCGAATCTCATATTCTCCTTTGACATGCCCAATGTGCGTTTCCATAACAGCAATTCTAATTTGTATTTAGGTATTCCCTTTAGAATTTGTTTAACGTTTTTTAGAATTCAAAAGAGTTTGTGAGCTTGCATTGTAAGTGTGGCGGAGAAGGGAGGGCTGCAATGTTTGAGAATGGGCCAGCATTGGCTTGGCAGCGTTTTATGGGGCTGAGTAGAAGCGGTTGGGAATGGGGGGAGGCGTGAAAAGAGCGGAATGGCGTTTGCCTCCATTTCCAGATGAAAAGCGGCGGGGTGGGCCAGAGTAATTGAAACGGCCAGGCGCTGAGGCTGTGAAAAGGAAGGAAGGAGCTGGCAGCCAGCGCTCAGCCCAGATGCCTCGACTCAACCTCTTCCGCCACACTCGCCGTTCCTCTCCCGCACCTCCGGTTTCCCCCCTCACTTCCCTCCCCTCTCTTCCCTCTCCCCCCTTTTTTCCGACTAGCACAAAAGTAACCTGGCACATGTGCCTCTGCCTTTTTGAGTGAGCTTGAATTGGCCTGCCTGCGGAGAATGAATGGGCTGTGAAATAGAAAGATGGAGAGGGGGCAAGGACAGGAAACATGGCAACAATTCACTCAGGCAGAGCGAGAGGGAAACAGCGAATCTCGTTAGCAGCTTTGCCAAGGGCCTGCCCTTCCTCTATTTTCCTCATACACTGTCATGTTTGCCTTCTACTCTACCTTGGTGTTTGAAACCAATTAGCACCAAATTATGTTAAAAAATGGCCTATTAAATTATGTTAACCCTATTGAAAGATTAAGGCTAGCTATTTTTAATCTATCAGGAAAATGAATATCCGATTTGCTTTTGAAATTATGCTTTCCATTGATACCTAAAAAAACAGGAACAATTTATTTTTAAATTAGAGCAATATCTGATGTTGTGTTAATTAAGAGGAGTAGGATAGATCAGAGGGCTATTAGGTTAATAATCTGTTTGTTTGAAGATACGAATCAATAGAGTACTAGCAGTAAATATACGCTTCACCTGCTTTAACCAACTTTTTCTTCCTGTGACCAGTTATATTTCTACAAAATTTTTCAGATTCTTTCATTTTGCGATCACTAGAATAGACTGCTTCGATGCGAAAAAAATGAAAAGAGGGGATGAAATGGGTCAGAGTGAGAATAAATGGGCCGTGGATGATGGAGGGGGGCTGGATGGAATGATATGGGGAAGTGGGATGGGAAGGGGGATTGGCTGAAAAGGGGATTAGGAGGGGTGTGCGGCGGCGGGCGTTTAGAGCACTTGAGGAACGGCGTTTCCGAGGAGAATCGATGGCAGACGTCTTTTCAGCCTTGCATACATTCCAGCCGCGTCTCCAGATGACTTCTTATTCCGTTGCCCCGTAGCTCTCTTGGGAACTCATTTTGCCCCTCCCTTCTCTCCTCCTTCCAAAAGCCTCATCCCATTCTCCGCGCTCACTTCTTGCCACAGCCCCGTCCATCCCGCTTTGACGCCGCTGCCCACTTCTTGCTTTCTGACAAATGCTCTGTCTTGTCTTCTCTTCCGAGGGCCCTGGCTTGGCCGGAGTTACAAAGCGGGGACAGGAGGAGATGAATAGGCCTCGTTTGGGCTGGCAGTGTTCGAGGCGGGCGAAGAGGGCAGAAGCCATTCTATTAGCGGTTAAAGGGCCTGTCTGGGCCTGTCCTGTAGCAAGAAGCTGCCCTCTCCACATCTCCAACCTTCTTTCCCGCCTCGCGCTGGGGCACTGGCGTAATTCGATATTAGACGAAAGAGGAACACAGCTCGCTACTCCCCTCCTCCGAGCTTAGCCCCTGTGTGGAAAGGAAAGAGCAAGACCTCTCCTCCCCTTTCATTCCAGATTAGCAATCTGAGCCTCATGCCCATCTCGCTATCACGGTTATTCCTAAAGTAGAGCGCGAAATGTGAGACGCAGTCTTCAATGCTGCCCTTTCCACATGCCTTCACCACCCTTTTCTAGACCCTGGGGAGAAAGGGGGGGGGGTGAGAACAGCTGTGTAGATTGCGTAGTGAGGGTGGAGATTTTCTGAGGAGGCTCACCTCGCTGACGATGGAATGCGACAGCAGAAGAGATCTCCTCTGTTTCACAGTGGAAATTCAGCGTACGTAGCCGGGGCGAAGTATAGAGGGGCGCCAGTGCTACTGCTAGCCAGCTTGCATGCAGCGCTGTGGCATGGCGCGTCCAAATACTAGTCTGCAACCTGTTTTCCCAATCCCAACATGCCCTGCTCCATCCGTGCATTCCATGCGCTGGCGTTAGGCAGAAGGCAGCCATAATTGCTGGTGGCAGAAGAGGGTGGTGGTGTTTTTGAGCGCGGCGCTGGTGTGCTGGGCCTTGATTACGGCCCGGGACGCTGATGAATGTGGGCACTAATTGTCATTCGTCTTTTTCCTCCCCAGCCTACATTTGCAGGAGTGAGTGAGGGTGAGGGGAGATGTGGGCGATTGAGGAGGCCTGGCCTGGCGATTGAGGAGGCGGAAGGGAAAAGGGGGCTCTGCTGAAGGCGGAGGAGGCCTGGCCGGAGGAGCCTTCGGAGCAGACGCCCTTCGTCATGGCCAGGGAGCGAGAGGACCCTGAGCGGGCCCAATTCCTCGACTACGATGACCGCAAACGCCCTTCCCGTTGGCCATACCGCCTCTTTGGCCAGCCTAAGGGAGGGAGTGATTGGGGCTCTCTGCTGACAGATGCGAGCATATCGGGGAGGAAGTCGGCCTGGGACGCGGCGGAGGAGGAGTTCCGACGCACCAAAGAGAAGACGCCCAGTGATCCAGTCAAGGAAGTCCTCAAGCACCTCGATGATATTCCCTCCGCCTCTCAATTGACCGCCCCCGCCTTCGCCAAGTTCTACTCCCTTCAGCTCTATTATTCTCTAATCTGGCAGCGTTTTTAGGCGATTTGAAACGGCGACAATGGAGGGTCTGTACCAGGAGCACTTCCTTCACGTGAACAGAGATTCAGCGTTGGCCTGCCACCTGACGCTGGGTGTTCTGAGTCTGAGTCTGCTGGTGCTGCACTGTCTGCACGACTCCCCCAGTCGCGGCTTCGTCTTCTGGCCCATTCTCTTCACCCACCTATTCGCCCTCGCTCTCTTCGCCACCGCTTTCGCCATCCTTTACCTCCTCCAGCCTAAACTCCGACTACTATCACTCGTCAATTCCTTAGGTTACCCCTTAGACACTGGGTGTTCTGAATCTGAGTCTGCTGGTGCTGCACTGTCTGCACGACTCCCCCAGTCGCGGCTTCGTCTTCTGGCCCATTCTCTTCACCCACCTATTCGCCCTCGCTCTCTTCGCCACCGCTTTCGCCTTCCTTTACCTCCTCCAGCCTAAACTCCGACTACTATCACTCGTCAATTCCTTAGGTTACCCCTTAGACACTGGGTGTTCTGAGTCTGAGTCTGCTGGTGCTGCACTGTCTGCACGACTCCCCCAGTCGCGGCTTCGTCTTCTGGCCCATTCTCTTCACCCACCTATTCGCCCTCGCTCTCTTCGCCACCGCTTTCGCCATCCTTTACCTCCTCCAGCCTAAACTCCGACTACTATCACTCGTCAATTCCTTAGGTTACCCCTTAGACACTGGGTGTTCTGAGTCTGAGTCTGCTGGTGCTGCACTGTCTGCACGACTCCCCCAGTCGCGGCTTCGTCTTCTGGCCCATTCTCTTCACCCACCTATTCGCCCTCGCTCTCTTCGCCACCGCTTTCGCCATCCTTTACCTCCTCCAGCCTAAACTCCGACTACTATCACTCGTCAATTCCTTAGGTTACCCCTTAGACACTGGGTGTTCTGAGTCTGAGTCTGCTGGTGCTGCACTGTCTGCACGACTCCCCCAGTCGCGGCTTCGTCTTCTGGCCCATTCTCTTCACCCACCTATTCGCCCTCGCTCTCTTCGCCACCGCTTTCGCCATCCTTTACCTCCTCCAGCCTAAACTCCGACTACTATCACTCGTCAATTCCTTAGGTTACCCCTTAGACACTGGGTGTTCTGAGTCTGAGTCTGCTGGTGCTGCACTGTCTGCACGACTCCCCCAGTCGCGGCTTCGTCTTCTGGCCCATTCTCTTCACCCACCTATTCGCCCTCGCTCTCTTCGCCACCGCTTTCGCCATCCTTTACCTCCTCCAGCCTAAACTCCGACTACTATCACTCGTCAATTCCTTAGGTTACCCCTTAGACACTGGGTGTTCTGAGTCTGAGTCTGCTGGTGCTGCACTGTCTGCACGACTCCCCCAGTCGCGGCTTCGTCTTCTGGCCCATTCTCTTCACCCACCTATTCGCCCTCGCTCTCTTCGCCACCGCTTTCGCCATCCTTTACCTCCTCCAGCCTAAACTCCGACTACTATCACTCGTCAATTCCTTAGGTTACCCCTTAGACACTGGGTGTTCTGAGTCTGAGTCTGCTGGTGCTGCACTGTCTGCACGACTCCCCCAGTCGCGGCTTCGTCTTCTGGCCCATTCTCTTCACCCACCTATTCGCCCTCGCTCTCTTCGCCACCGCTTTCGCCATCCTTTACCTCCTCCAGCCTAAACTCCGACTACTATCACACGTCAATTCCTTAGGTTACACCAGATTCCACATTCTCACTTCTGAACATTATTGCTTGTTCATCATAGAATTGAATAATTCAAAAAACAATCGAATAGCGCTTGCCAAGCGCTAAACATTCCTTTGAAACGTTTCTGAACAGTAAGATTCTGCCCAATTGATTGATAAATATGACATATCTTGAGGTGTTTTCAATGTTTGTCGCAAAGAAAAAGATAATAGATCAATACTAGTTTTGTGAATCACATATACCAAGTAATACAATTTCAATAAATTTCATGGAAATTAAATAGTTTACTTTTGAAAACTATCTGGAAAGAAAAGTGAGGAAGAGTTGGGAATATGGCAGGTTTGGCGGGGTGCAGTCTGGTGGGATTGGCTGGACTGAGCATGGCATGGGGGATGGGAGCGGCGGGAGGGGTCTGGATCCCAGTGCTGGTCATCTTCCTCATCTACGCCCTCCTCCCCCTCTCCACGCGCTGGAGATTGGCCGCCGCCGTGGCTTTGACGGGCGCAGCTCTACTCATTTCCGCCTCCCTACACTCCTCGCCCACTCTCGGCTTCCTGGTTCAGCCTCACTATACGCTTTCCCCGAAGTGCCGAGGAGAATGTGAGACGAGTGCAGGTGACAGCGAATGGGCTGCTGCTGCTGTGCGTGAACGTGAGCGGGCTCTTCGTGTGCATGGCGACGGAGGCAGTGCAGCGGAAGGCCTTCAAGGACACCAGACACTGCATCGAGTCCCGCCTTCGCATCCAGAAGGAGAACCAGAAGCAGGTGAGGAAGGATGAGATGTGAGAAGAGTGGCTGAAGGAGATGCTTGAGGAGCGTCTCTTGCTGTCAGTGCTGCCGCGGCACATAGCGATGGAGATGAAGGATGATATGGCGGAGGGGTTGGAGCGGGAGACGCAGTTCCACAAGATCTACATCCAGAAGCATGACCACATCTCCATCCTCTTCGCGGACATCTGTGGATTCACCGTCCTCGCTTCTCAGTATCTCCAGGCTCCTTCCTCATGAACTGAGTTGAGCATGACACTTTAGGTGCACGGCAGAAGAGCTGGTGGGTCTGCTGAACGAACTTTTCGCCCGTTTTGATCATCTGGCAGCTCGCAATCACTGCTACCGAATCAAGGTTAGATCTGCCAATGAAGTGGTTGGGAGAGTTGGGAGCATGGGAGAGTGAAAAGAGAGGTTTTCAGATCCTTGGAGACTGCTACTACTGCGTGTCAGGCTTGCCGGAGCCGCGAGGGGACCACGGGAAATGCGCTGTGGAGATGGGGCTGGACATGATCGACGCCATCGGGTTAGCCCCTCCCTCCCTTCCTTTCCTCCCCCAACCTCTTTCCTTGCCTCCCAGTCCGACGTGTGCAAGAGGAGACTTGTGTTCTAAAGGAGGCTTGAGTTTGGGTAACCCAGTCCATTAGTTGAGCCAGGCCTGTGAGCCTGTCGTCGTTGGCTAGCGTGCCTGGCATGCACTACTTTGCCCCACCTCTCTCTCTCTATTCGGGGATCTCTGCACACTGCCTCCACTTCTTCTACTAGCCAACTTCTAAGCTCTTAGCACTTGCATGGCTTCAATGGGCCAAAGAAGGGGAAGAGACGGAGGTAGGCTTTGATTGAAGACTGGTCCGAGATGTGACGGGGGTGGCGGTGAACATGCGGGTGGGGATCCACACGGGGCGGGCTCACTGCGGCGTCATCGGCCTCCAGAAGTGGCAGTTCGACGTCTGGTCCAATGATGTCACCATTGCCAACCAGATGGAGGCCGGTGGTCTGCCCGGGTCAATTCCTTTCTCCTCCCTCTCACTCCCTCAACAAGGTAGGGTGCTGAAGGCGGGTGCACATCAGCGAAGCGACTCTGAAGGTGCTGGAGGATGAGTACGAGGTGGAGGAGAGTGGGGCCTGGGAGCGCAACGACTACCTCAAGGCACACGCCATCAGCACATTCCTCGTTAAGCCTCCGCCCGGCCGCCTTGTTCGTATAGCTTCCCAACTCCGCCCAACCGCTTACCTCTACTGCCTCTTCCAGCAAACCAAGCACTATACTGGCGAGGAAGCCACCAATGGTGGTGTGGCCAAAGAACTGAGGGTAATGGGTCATGTGCGCACGGCATCTATCAAGTTGCACCATTCCTTGCCCGTATGAAGAAGAGAAGGCGTGTCTTGTTAGGCGCGGTAAGAAGGTGCTGCAAGTGGAAACTCGCGAAGGCTCGCCTCGTGATAACGAGGATAAGATGGAGGAGGAGGTGATCCTTTCATCCACTTTACCTCCATGACATTATTGCAATTGAAGGTGGATGCCTACCTTCGACAGACCATAGCCGCGATGTCCATCGACCGACTCAAGCGCCAGTACTGCAGGCCTGTATTCATGACCTTTCGACACAAGCTATTGGAGGAGAGAGTAAGGGGGAGGTTGGAGGAGTGATGATGATAGGTGGTGGTGGATTGAGTTCGAGGAGGAGGCGGAGAGTGAGGTGGTGCGTCAATTGGCGGCGGCGGTGACGGTGGTGCTCCTCTGCTTCCTAGCCATCATCGCCGCCGTGGCCCTGATTGACCCGCTTCCCTTCGCCATACTCGCCCTCCTCCCCCTTCCCATCGCCGCCCTCTCCGCCCTCCTCATCCTAACTCCCAAAGTTCTCTTCTTCCCTATCCACCTAAAACAGAAATGATGCCAGTTGCAGATGAAGGGGAGGGCGAAGGCGGTGTTTCGCTGGCGGCGTCAAGTGCACAACCTCTTTCTCTTCCTCTTCATCCTCACCAGCATCTTCCCCTACTGTATTCAATATCTGGTTCAAATCTTCCTGCCTAGTCCTATTCCAGGAAGTGAGGAGGTGTGGTTTTGAGCTGGAGTCGGGTGGCTACGAGGCGTGTGAGACAGGGTGCGGAGCGATGGCAGTGCCCCTGGGTGCCTGCAACCACAGTCTCACTGCTCCCCTCACTCCGCCCATTCCCCACTACGAGGTTCTCATCTCCCTCTGCCTTTCATTCCTGCTCAAGCGTGTAGAGTGAGAGTGGAGTGTGTGTAGTATTTGATCTACGCCGTGACGGTGCTGAGCCTGGCCTCCGCCGTCTTTCCTTGCATCCTCAACTTCGACAAGCTTCTCATGGTTCCTCCCTCTCCTTCTTGTCTTCAGGGTGTTCAGTTATGGATGGTTGAGCTGGCGGGTACACTGTGCTGCGCAGCCTTGCTGGTGACGGTGCCGAAGAAGCCGGCGCTGCTGTTGCGCTGGATGGAGCAGGGGAACATGACACTCATCCATCACTCCAACTGCGAGTAGACCGCAGAGAGGCTCATGGAGGCAGGGTGGAGAAGAGGGAATTTGGAGGGGTGTGGCGGGGTGGGAGAGGGAGGCCTGGGTTTGGGCACTGCTCGGCCTCACACTCCTCTGCCTCCTCATGCAAGGCCGCAACACCGAGCTCTGCTCTCGCCTCGCCTTCATTTGGAAGCTTCAAGTAGGCCCATCCTTTCTATGACAGGAACAATTCTTTTTTGCTCTTTGCTATAGTGGCTTTGGTTAAGGCGTTGGCTTAGGTGGAGGAGGAAAATGAAGAGGATTAGAGGATGGGGGCAGTTGGTGTTGCAGGCGACGGAAGAGCGGTTGGACACAGCCAAGCTCCAGAGCCACAACAAACGTCTGCTCCACAACATCCTCCCTGCTCACGTGGCCGAGTATTTCCTCGCCCGCGAACGCAACAACGACGTTACTCTTTCCTACCTTATCCCAGAGGGCGGGATGGCAGAGAGGGCAGAGCAATGCTGCAGGAGCTGTACAATGAGTGGCGGGAGGAGGCGGTGGTGCTCTTCGCCACCATCACCAACTTCTCCGACTTCTATGTCGAGCTGGACGGCAACAACGAGGGTGTCGAATGTCTTCGGCTTCTCAACGAAATTATTGCTGATTTCGATGAGGTTTCCCACATATACACAGCCCCTCAGGGTACTGAACAATTGCGCAATTGAAGCTGCTGAAAAAGTTCGTGGGCGTGGAGAAGATCAAAACGATCTCCTGCACATACATGGCTGCGGCGGGCCTGAGTGGAAGCGGAAAGAACCTGAAGGACTCCGTCACCGCCGTAGCCGACTTCGCACTCGCACTGCAGCAGCAGCTCACTTACATCAACGAACACTCCTTCAACAACTTCACCCTACGACTAGGTATCCCTCTTCATTCCTCTTCATTCATCACCCAGCATCAGCAATCACTATTTCTTCAGGTATCAACCATGGTCCCGTCGTCGCTGGTGTCATAGGTCAGAAAACGCCCGCCAAAATTCGTTCATTTTCAGTGATCCATGAAGTGCAGGATGCAAGAAGCCGCACTACGACATTTGGGGCAACACCGTCAACGTTGCCTCACGCATGGACTCTTCCGGTGTTCCTGGAAAAATACAGGTTCCTACATATCCAGCTGTTGGGGAAGCTAGAGAGTAGAGGGAAATTGAGGTGACGGCGGAAGTGGCAGAAGTGCTGAAGGGTCTGGATTACAAACTCACCGCTCGCGGCACAATCAAAGTGAAAGGGAAAGGAGAAATGAAAACGTTCTTCCTGGACTCTGGACCTCATCCCAATGTCCTAGACGCCAATTGACTCTTGCCGCGGATATGACTCTGAATTAATTCTCTGCTCTTTTACAGTGCCAAATGTGCAAGACAAGAAGGATTTAGATTTAAAAAAATGAACAATCCAAAACGTATCATCAGGTGAAGGCCATCATGACTACAACTTATTAACCTAAGCACCATAAATCCAATATAATATATCCAGCTCTCTAGGCTTATGTCTATCACTAACGAACTATTTTCATCTCATTTCATTTTCATCAAAAATACATATCCGGAACTGTATGCACTACGTGCTCGTAATAAAAATTAGAGAACAAAAACCAACTACCGTTTGATTTGTCGTTGATAAATTTCCATGCCAATAAAAAAACAAGTGGCAAAATTGAGCTGAATTTGAATTTGCGGCTCAACCTGATAACAGTCTGAGCGCAACATTCCTGCGTTCTTGCAAAAGACCACACAAATCCTGCACCGCAACTACTCAGTGGTCCTTTTCAATTTTAGTTCCTACGTTTAGCGTCTTTTATGGGGATAGTAGAACTCTAATTCACTCATGATGATTTTTAACTAATGTCAGCTGAAGCGTAGCGCAAAATACTGTCTGTATTGGAGTATCCAGAGCTCAAGACAGCCATGGATAATCATATTGAGGAACGTAGGCTCATGTCATTTTCGTCTTTTTGCTTGAAGAAATGGGGATTTGAAGGTGCCCTGCATAGCTTCTTGCAGAGCATCGCCAATCTGGCTCAGGACAACGACAAAAAGGCGGCCATCGTGTCAGTGCAAGCGACGGAGCTGAACTTCCTCAAGTTCTACTGCGTTCCCAGCTTCTACCTCTCTATTACCTCACCGATGTACGAACATTGTAGGCGCAGAACAGACTGACCATCCGTCAGCTTCATGAGATACTAAAGGCAGAGAAATGGCGTTTGCGCCGTCTCAGAGCGCTGCTGGAGCAGAACCGAGTTTCCTTCTTTCTTCCATCGGGAAAGAGCGTATAAAAGGAGAGGAGGGTGGTAGGGGCAATGGTGGGGCGATGGTGGGGACGGAGGAGGCGAGGAGATGGAGGGAGGAGATGGTGACGGGGCGGTAGGGAGCAGTGACGAGGGAGGCGAGGCCAAGATCGGGGCGCCGACGGAGGCCTTCTTGGAGGGACTAAGCTCTCTCCTCCCGCCCTTCCAAGTCTCCGACTATCGCCCCGCTCTTCACTTCCGCTTTGCCAACTCCTGTTCACCTCTGTTATATGCTGAAGCCTTAGAGATAACAGGATTGGCACAGGGGAATCGGCGGGTGAAAGCGTGAAAAAGGAGTCCCGATACGAAGAAATTCTGAAGGACTGTTTGGGCTACTACGAGACTACCATCGCCTCCTTCAAAATGGCCTCTGTATGATTTCCTTTTTCTCTCTTCATCAGTGTGTGAAATTGAAGTAGAAGACACATTCAGCACGTCCAACATCAAAGAGGAACTAAAGGCCAACTTGGAGCGGCTGAAGTCCTACAACGTCGAATTGATTCACGACATTCAAGACCAAAATTACTAGGAATATTAACTAAATCTATTTCACATTTTTGCAATTTATTTCTCGTATTTTGTATCCAGCGCGTATCCAATGAGTATCATTCGTATTTGTATTCATTCCTATATTGCGTTCGATTTCCTTCGAATTTATGAATATCACTCTTTATTCTTTTTATGCGAACTTAATTTTATTCGATTTTGAACAAACATTTAGTTTTGATGGTAGAGAGATGGGCGGTGTACGTGCAAATGGAAGGTTGAAAGAAAATGAGAGACAAAAGAGAGCAAATGAAGATGGTAGGCAGATGGATGGTACCTATGCAACTGGTAGGCAGAACATTCCATATACAACATTATGGATATTGATATATTGCATGCCAGAATAAATAGAGAATTCAGACACCCTAGCTTCCCCGGAGCTATGTGGCCTTTCAAAAATAAATTAATGAAATCTGCATCACGACTCAAGTTTGCAAATTTATGAAAGAACGATTAATCATTCAAGCAAATTGCGTATCAGAAACCTCAAAATATCACAAGCAATTGGAAAAATGATAGAGCTGGAGGAGCAGCAATGGAGTTCGCATGTGACCAAAGCCTTCCTCGCCTCCGCCCAAATGCCAGTTTGCATTCCGCAATAAGGCGTTTTGAGCAAATAGAAAAAGATTGAAGGCTGAAAGCTGGTGGCAGTCTAGGTGGGGCCTGGGGCTGGCGGGAGGGCTGGGCGGCCTCCTCCTCCTCTCCGTCCTCGCCGTCGTCTTCCTGGGCCTCCGCTGGAACCGCCGCCGTCTCCTCTACCAATCCGGCCACCTCCTCAGCCCTCGACGCTGCCCATCCGCCCGCACCGCCAATCGACCCTTCTACCCACTCGTCTACGCCCACCCTCCACTCCCTCCTCTACCCTAGCTACTACCCCTTCACTCTTCTTTCATCTGCCTTCTTTTCTCTTTCACGCACTTTAGATTTGGTATGAAGATGCTATGACCAGTGCATGTTTTTTTGAATATACTTAGCTGTTTTGCTTTTGTGTTATTGAATCAATAAAAAGAAGCATTGTTGAGCTGTATGTAAAGAAAGGAGAATGAGCGCACTTCCGGTGATATCTTGTGTCACTTTAGATAAGCGTCAGGCACCTGCCAGACTAACCTTCGTCTGCCCAGCATACAATATTTTTCGCTCTTGTGCGTTTCTATCGCGCCACCCATATGTTTATCTCGCAAAACCGAAATCTGACTAATTTTTTCATAAGTTCGTAGCAAGCAGAAAGCTACGGATACGGCTCATTTAAGATCTATCCAAGTGGAACTTTCCTAAGCAGCACTTTCCCGTTTGCTTCACCTTCCTTTCCAGCTAGGTCTAGACTAGGAATGTTGCTAAAAAGGGAGGGAAGGATGAGGTGTGAGGAGGTTTTGAAGGTGGGAGAAGCTATTAGAGCGGGCATAAAAGGTGCGATAAGCATGCGACGAGGGAGTGCGGAGATGCTCAGCGCCACTCTACGTCGCTTTTCCCTCACCACCAGCACTATCGTTGAGGAGCTCATTGGCCCCATGCCACACTCCAACCTACTCCCCTCCCCCACTCTTCTCTCCTGGACTGAGTTTCCCCCTCATATCTTCTTCTTCTACCAAGTAGCTCCTTATCCGTTTCAGGTCGCAAAATCTTCTTCTGCATATTTTGACTGGAACGCGAGAAGTCAGCGTACTCGAGCGCACACAGCTTTCTAACAGCATCGAGTAAAACATTTGCATATTTATTCGAAATGAATTAGCTAGCTGCCAACTATTTGCAGGGATCTTGCTGCATCGCGGAACCTCACCCAACTGCTGCAGACGCACTTCAAGGTGGTGTAAAAAAGAATTGAGGACGAAAATAGAGGCCATCTCATCGTATGTTCAGGATGAGATGCTGCCACGTGCCATGTCTGAGCTGAGGGAACAAATTGTGACCTCTTCCGAACCAGCTGTTAAAACTCAGTGCATTTGGCTTCGCCTACACTACAAGAGCCTTCCAACTCTACGTCTTGTGCTTGACGTTTTCGAGGTTCTCTGCAACTTGATTCTTGGGATTATCCCAGAGAGAATGAAATGGATTGAGAGAAGCGGATTCAACGTCCTTCACGAAGCAGCGCTGTCCTTTAGAAATCTTGTGCTTCTCCCCATCTTCGCCAATCAAGAGTCTCTCAATAGTATCAGCTTTAGACTTTCAACAGAGGCAAACGAATGCAATTCACGCTCAATACTCTACCTTGTACCTGTATTGGATGACTGCAGCATTGAAAATTAATTGATAATTGAGGAGAGCGTGATTGGATACACATGCTTCGGCAGTTGATGATAGTGGCCAGAGACGGGAGCGGGAACGATGAAGCACTGGCAAAGATGGCTGGAGAACAAAGACCCCCGCCACTCCTTCGCCCACTCCCACCCTCTTCACTCCCTCTCACTGGTACTCTTGGCCCTTTGATGGTGGAGCCAAGCGATTTGAGCACTGGCTTGAAGCGAGTGAGGCGGGTGCTCTTACACAGCGCACTGTGGCCGCATCCTTCCGCAGTCCCGGCGCCCCTAAGACCGTCACCTGGGACCTATTTGAGGACGCGGAATCGGAGAAGGATCCCCACTCACTTCCGCCTATGATTAGACGACATTCTGCTGCTCCTGTTCTTCCACCGGACTTATGACTGCCTTCTCACACTCACCTTTTTTACCTACTGATGCTATTTTTCTTGACTCAAGAGAACTATAGAGAACTTGCCACTGTAAACGTAAATGCTGTAAAAGCGGTATTACGCAAGCTTTTCCATAAAATGTGACACATTCCTCAACGAAAACTGGTTAAGCCGTGGACAAATTAGACAATCTTTCTCCGACGACGAGCGTTGGATTCCTCGCCCGTGCTTTTGAAGGCGAGTACCATGCAGGTGTTCTTCTTTCGATCCTTCAGCTCCATTGAACAGAAAACTTCCTCCTCAAACCAACTTCACTGAAGCGAACAAGCACTGATGCGATGGATGCGAACGCCATTTTCTTTAACACCGTCAGCAAGGGCAAAGAAGTCCCATTCGGGATAGCGGCGGAGGACGAGGACGTGGAATGTGCCGCCCAGCAAACTCTCCGCCCACTGCTTCACCGATGCTGCCAATCAAATCTCTCTCCTCATCTCCTCTCCGGCAGAGGCAGGAGACCGGCCAGAAGAGAGGCATCGCGGTGCTCGCCACAGCTGCTTCGCGCCGTCCGCGTCTCAATCAGAGACTGCAGCCTCAGCGCCGACTTTCCTGAGCACCGATCTGACAATAGGCCAGTTCATAGGAACATTGCATCTGGCTTAGTTCCCTTCTACAGCTGGGATCAGGGTCCGGGTCCACAGGGAGCTCGGTGGTGACCTCCAGCAGCCCACCAAGTAAATCTTCAATCCTCATATCTGGCTGTCAGAAGGTGGAGGGAGGGGAGGGGGGACTGGAAACGGCGCCCAGTTGGTTGGAGCCGCCGCCAAAGCCAAGCTGAGCAAAGGCAAAGCCGCAGCTTGCCAGCAGCAGACAAAGACTCCGCATCCTTCTTCTCTACACTTCTCTTTGGCTCTTCTTCTCTTCTTCACCACCCCCTTCTGACAGGCCCACACAACCGGTTTCCCTCTGTTTCCTACATCCTTTATTGATATGTCTCCTTCTATATTTTCATTAACTGCCTCTTTGACGTTTATGAGTTTTTCTGGTGCTGAACCAGGTACCAGGGGCTTTGAACGCCATAAATTGAATCAATCAAGCAAAGAAACACAATGAAACAAAAAAGATAATTGAATGAGGCATATCACTCTTCTTTGGGCACAAAGCCATCATTCCGTTCAGAGCTCTTCCAAAGCACCGCGAAACAGTCCTCTCCAAAGCGATCCTTGCCCTCTATCTCGCAGTAGATGTCCTCATCATTTTCCTGCACATTCCAGCTCCCTTTGGCCCCCCATCTTTGTAGTAAAATAGGGGCGTACGTCTTCGATGGCCTCGGTGCGGAAGGACCAATCCCAGTCGTAGGTCTTCTGCATGGCCAGGGCGGAGTAGGTTCCACCCACCACCCCAGTCGCCGATCCCGACTGCGCCCAACGCTTCAGCTCCACTGCACCCCACATCAACCAATATACCCCTGCTCCAGGGAAGAAGAGGACTTCTCCAACGAGCAAGGGCAACACAGCCGGATTTGGTGGTGCAATCGTACTCCCGCATCCTGGTTAGCATCAAGGTTCTCATCCGCTCCGCGTACACGCTTGGACACCGGTCTGCACATCATTCAACTCAGGGATATGGGAGGAAGTAAAGATGGCTGGGATGGATGGAACATTGGGCGAAAGAGAGTCCAGCGCTGGAAAGCAGAAGGAGAACTGGAAGCTGCATGTTTGAGAAGATATCCTGCGGAAGAAAGGTGATAGAAGATGAGCGGAAGACGCGTAGAGCAGCAGTACAGAAGTCGTCTTTTGCGCAAATGAACAGGTTTGGCTCACTGTCCTATCTCAACAACGCTTGCTTCTCTGCTTTTCTATTTACAAGCCTAAATCCAATGCCAGTTTTGAGACAGCGATAAATCAAGAAAAATTTTGAAAGCAAGATTTTCGAAATTAATTTTATTGAAAAACAACAATTTTTTGACCGCGGAGCGGCCCGAAGGGCCGCTCCGCGCTCTATAGAGGTTACTCAACTTTTGTCCTCATATATATGTATATATATATATATATATATTTCTGGAAATGCTGGGAACGGGCGAATTCTCAACGGATTGGGACAAACTTTTTTTTCCCTGAAAGGTAATGCTATTTTAGGCAGATCTGGAGGGGTAGACCCGGAATTTGAGCATTTGAAACATTACTTTTTTGGGTAGAAAGGTTGAAAATTTGGGTAGCTGTAAAATGCTCAATTCTCAACGGATTTTGACAAACTTTTTTTTCCCTGAAAGGTAATAATATTTTAGTAAGATCTGGATGGGTGCAACCGGTTTCCGAGCATTTGAAACACTACTTTTTTGGGTAGAAAGGTTGAAAATTTGGGTATGCTGTAAAATGCTCAATTCCCAACGGATTTTGACAAACTTTTTTTTTCCTGAAAGGTAATGATATTTTAGGAAGATCTGGAGGGGTGAAACTGGTTTCCGAGCATTTGAAACATTATTTTTTTGGGTAGAACGGTTGAAAAATGGGGTTTGTTGAGAAATGGCGAAATCTCAACTTATTCGGGCAAACTTTTTTTCCCGAAAGGTAGTCAAATTTAGTAGGTAGTCAAAGATAGTCATAGGCATGGAATTGTAAGCTGCCAAGGAAGTTGTGGGCTGTGAAGCTCCGCGGTCACCTATTGCGCTCTGCGCCATATACTTGTTGAGGATTTAGAGCGATGTTGTGATTTGAAGATTTTATGCGATGTTGTAATTTTTCATGTTTGTATATCGTTGTTTTTGACCAGTGTCTTACAAAACGCAAAGCAAACAAAAAAAGAAAAAACACATGAAAATAGCGCAAATCATTGGCGAAGTCTGTGAATTTTGCTTTGGCGTGCTGCAGCTTGTGCTCGCTGCCTTCGCAAAGCCCGCCTCAAGCACCCTTCTTCTTCTTCTCATTCTGCTAATGAATAGAAAGGAGAACTGGCGCAGACGGCGGAGTCGACGCAGGCGCTCGATCCTCTCTGGATCGCTGCCGTTCACCTTCACCTCCTTCCAGGGAATGTCATCCTCTCTGCACCCCCATTCAGTACCTTCCTTTACATTCCTAACTGAAGAAGGGCAGGGTATACGTCTTTGGTCCTCCGGGTATGCCGTAGGCATCAGCGTAGTAGTCGGGCGTGGTCTCCTGATAGTCCGGCTCTGGGGTTGGAGGCTCCGTGGGCTCGATGGGCTCCTCCAGCGGGGCGCAGGGGTCTTGGCCCATCAGCATCGACGTCCTCAATCCCACCCCCGCATTCCTCCATCCTCCATAGAGCCAGTCTAGAGGGTCGGGAGGCTACTTGCTGCGACGAAGGCCAGACTGCCAGACGGCGAAGTAGCAGGGCTCTATGCCTTCCCCCTGCTCCGGGAACTCCTTCTCGCAGAACATCTCTTCATCCCCCTCCCCCATCGCTGTCAACTCACACCTATTCTCCTCTGCTCTCTAAAATCTGTCGGAGGCTCACCGCCAAAGACGGCGCCCCACTGCCACTCGAAGTTCTTGCGAATCACCATCGACTGCACACTTCCGCCCACATTGGCCTGCAGGAAGGAATTGGAGGGATGAGGGGATGGGATGAGGTGATGAATTGACCAACCGTGCCCCAGGTTTTGGCCAGCATAGCGGCCGTTTTGGGAGGGCAGGATTTTCGGAGTACTTTCTTGTAGACATAGTCGATGGTCTTGGAGAGAAGCTCGTTCGGACAACGATCTGGAAAGCCTCTTTTCTAAAAGTCTGGGTGAGAATGTGAGTCCAAACATCCAGCATGTGTCAGGTGGCAGGAAAGAGCGAGCAGAAGAAATCGATAGGTCCGCATTATCATCAGGGAGGTTTGACGGGTCCTAATGGCGGTGTGCATATGGACCAGACATCGTACAAAGCTCTCCCTGGCTATGCCCACACATCAAACGGGTTTCCTTCCTTCCTCTGCGCTTCCTTCCTACCAGCCTTTTAATGATCTTTCTGTATTTGCATTTGCTTTTTGAAGATTTTCATATTTTCTTCATTTGTGAATATATGAATGGAAATATATGCAAAAGCCGCTCAGAATGATACAGAGCAGACAGAAATCAAAGTCGAAGAGCACGAGCGAGCTTAGCTGTTTTCCTCTTCTGAGCGAATTCTTCGTTCTCATCACATTCCTCCGTCAGTCTGAGGGCTCGCGCGAATCTGCATCGAAAGGAAGGCCTGAAGCCAATTCGGAAAAAAGGATGAAATCTAACTCGGATTCATAAGGCGACGTCATCCATACAGCAATGTAGCAGGGCTCCTTGATGAGCTTCGTTTTCTCCTCATTATATTCAGCTTCGGAATATTCGTGCTCACAGAACATTTCCGTTCCCTCCAGCTCAATACCTCAAGGAAACCATGTGTCCATTCAGAATGGTGTTGGTGGAAGCCAAGTGCAAAACCCTGCAAAAAGCTGCCCATGCGCCATTTCGGGGTCTTCTTGACCACGATAGTTTGAACGTCACCACCAAAATTTGCCTGGAATACGAGAAGAAGAATGGCTGGAGTAAGTATGGATGAATAGGAACGGTGGTGTAAAGCTTGACGAGGTGAGCAATGGCGGCGGTGTTGCACTTGTACTCCCCCTGCTTCACGTAGGCCTCGTCCAGGATCAGGCGCAGAGGACGGAAGTTGCATCGGTCTGCTCATTGACACCTTCATTCAGGGGCTGCGGAAGGAGCTTCACTTACAGGCAGAGGCCAAGGCCAAGGAGGTAAGGAGGAGGCAAGGCCAGTACATCACGGCCGGCTCTTCAGGCGTATGTATTGGGATGAAGACGCAGGACAGGAGACAAAGCTGCTCTGGCATCGCCGAACGGGTTTCCTCTCCCTACCGCCATTCAAAAGCGTCAAACACTAATCTTCCTGCATCTTCATCAATGCTTGCTTACAGCTCGTTTTTTTTGCTTTTTCATCCCGGTCGCATAGTTATCAATGGCAAGCTAGCCTTGCTAATAATGGATCGCTTTTGTCATTCATTGAAGTCAAGCTTTGGGCTCGTATTCTTTTTGAACTGGCGGCTGTCATCAAATCGAGCCAGCTTTCCACGGCCCTCAATCAACATCACAGTTTGTAGAAAAAACATGACAAAAATGTTTTCACCGGCGGAACACGAAAATAGCCGATTGAGCCACCCTTTAGGAGCGGGCCGTACTTGGGCTTCATATAGACGTAGAGTCGATTATCGTCGCCTTGCACTTCTTTTCCCACTAGCAAAACTAGCAGAAGGGCTATCAGAGTTATCATCTTCATTTTTCGTCCTGAATGAGAATGAGTTCTATGATAGCATTTATTGAGTATTATCTAAAAAAATCAACTCTAACTGAAAAACAAGCGTATTAGAAAACCAAAGACTGGCTCCTAGTCTTCGTGGAGCAAATTAGATTTTGACAAAGTTAGCTCACCGAAAGAAATCGAATTTATCCCTAATTTTATAAACACCATCAATCGCTCGGAACTAGCAAAAACTAAAACGGGTGAAGTTTTTAGGGTTGAAATGGCGAGCTCGGTTTTAATGCTTTTTGTATGTTTAACAATGGCTCAAATAATCGAAATTTGAATTCACAAGGTGCAGCCAGGCATAAGCGAAACCATTCGCAAAAAAAAGATAGCTTAAAGATATCTAACGACTATTACCGGGAAATAAAAATTAAACCAATAGAGTATTTGATCAAAGAGACGAAACAACAAATCCGAGGCACCGCCCACCAGAGAACTCAAAACACAACCTCCCAACAACAACGCCCAACCACATCACACCCCAGCAAACCATCAATTACAGCTATTCAACATCGCACAGGCCTCCAGACAAGCACCCAAGGACCGAAAAAACAAAAACACGCCCAACAAACAAACCGAACGCAAACAACACTTATAGATTTACCTCTCCTCATCGAAACTAATAATTTGCTGATACTTTGTCTAGGTTAAGGCTACATAACTAGGAAATCACGCTTTATTTAGATATTTTAATCATTTCTGCCAAGCAATTGATCAAAAACATGTTTCTTGGGCAACTTTTCTGCTTCAAGTAATAATCACTAATTGATTTGATTTAACTCGACAAAAATTTATCCGCTAAAAGCTCATTCAGAAATAAACTTATCGCCGCTTGCATGAACTAAAACGACAGATTTGCTCCGCGGTCGAAAATCGTTTTGGACTAGCAAAAAGGGAAAGTTATTTCAGACATACTGGGGGTTATTGGTTTCGACGGAAGCAAGGCCAAATGGTCGAAAAAAGAAATGAAGAATGGCTTAAAATAAGGCATGAGCTTTTATCCAGTCTCATGTGCTACTTTATTTCACTCCATCTCACCCTTTTTGCACCTAGCTTTGATAACGCATAGCTGAAGAATACTTAAAGTGAGAATGAACTTCTAACAACGCAACTGGTTGCAGTAATTGATAGTGCAGGTTCCTGACTAAACGATTTCGTTTGAAGGGTCTCACGCTCAAGAAAATAAGCCGCCTCTATCACATTCTATTATTAATGACACCATTCGCATCCTCGCTTTTGAGTGAATAAGGCCTCAAGAGATTCTCATGCAAAATATATTCACCAATTCTCTTTTCTTGGCTGATGTACAGAACCCCCCTCCCCCAAAAGTTACACCCCCCTCAAGAGATACACCCACCCCTCAAGAGATACACCCCCTCAAGAAGTGATTATTTTATATTAGCTTAAAATACATATCTATACACATCTCGAAATTTAAACTCAAGGAATTTTTATGCAAACATCTGTATACATACTTATTTAGTTAGTCTATGCTGGATGGCGGGCGCATGCCTACCAGGAGTAGGGGCTTGTCCACCCTTGAGGGAAGGTTTATCTCTTGAGGGGGTGTATATTTGAGGTGGGGGTGTAACCTTTGAGAGGAGGCTTCAAGGCGTCAGCCCTTTTATTTCTGCTAAGCTTTGCTTTCAATTACGCCATTTTTTATATGTGCTTAGCCAAACCTTATTGCAATGCCCAAAGAAGCACAAGCTTAACAGCCACAACAGAGAAAAATGTTCTTCCAATGGATATAATCTAAAAATGAATTTGAAATTGATTGCGGGTTGTGGACAGGATAGCCATGGACAGGATAGCCCCGGACTGGATTTCCCCAGACAGGATTGCCACTGTACTAGCCAGCGGACGGGATTGCCTCGGACTGGACTCGGACTCTTTTCCAGTCAATCGTCCAGTTGGAGTTTGTGACAACGAAATGTAATTTGATATAATTTACGTTTCACGAGGGTTAAATATCAAACACATTATTGCTAATTATGTTCTTGTAATTTTGCGAAAAAGTAATGGGTAGGGAAAAGTAAAGAGAAGCTATAGGAGAGTTAAGAATTTTTAAAGAATGAACTGCAATTAAATATGGGTATGGATAATATAAAATGTGGAAGAATAGAGTTAGTTCAGATGCAGGTGAAAAAATATTGGCTGCAGCAGATTAAACAGATTAGCGCGTCAATGAAGCTCTGCAGTCGACTCGCAGGCAGCTGCATTCAAGGCCTTCCAAGGCATCTAAGTTCAGCAGAAAAATGAATCAAAAATACGGTACGCGATTTCTACAAATCGTGGTTTTAGTCATATTGGCAAAGGTTGTTCTGACTTCTTCTCCACTCAGCTCATTACTTTGCGGAACAAGGGTTGCAGGATGGACGGGGCTTTTTTATGGAGGAAGATATGGAGGAAGGTATGGAAGATCCTCATGCCCATGATTCCAACTGTGAAGTTGGAACCAAATGGGTCCGCAACTTCATCCAGTACCAGTGCTTCAACGAAGGCTTTGGCAATGTTGAAAACCCCATTGGTTCATTTTCTTTTATTGGGTTGGCGCGAGGGAGCAACGCGAACCGTCAGCGCCCAGCCCCTCTTTTCGACCCAGGTGTACGTTTTCGGGGTTATTGCTCAATCTTAAAATTTGATAAGGCTTTTGGGCTTGATTCTTTTTGCATTGGAAATAGCATCATCGAATTGACCAAAACTCGCAAGAATTCGCCAGTAAACATCAGAACTCTAGAGAAAATATCACAAAACTGTTTGTCCGAACTTCTCATCCCTCTTCTCCTCCACATCTGTTCATTGGCCAACATTAAAAAGTATACTCGGTCAGGCAAAGTGATTAGACCTACAATAAATACTCATAAGACATCAGTTTGTGTGGTTTGTTGGTTTGTCCCAACACTAGTGAGGGCTGTGTTCGAATCCTCCTCAGTGCAATTTTTTTGCCTTTATATACATATAGTTTTCATAGTATATCAAAAATAGAAGAAACATCTAGTACCATCGGCAAGCCAAAAATAAGTCTGTTTTCTCCAGAAATGGAAAATGCCCAGAGTCAAAAGTCAAAGAAATAATATTACTAATACTGGAATCTGCTGCGACATCTGCATTTTTGGGCGCGCATGGAAAGAGACACTGAACTGCGTGCCAAAAACAAAATGCAGATGACGCAGCCGATTCCACTAGTAGTAATTTTATTTCTTTGACATTTGACTCGGGCATTTTTCAATTTTTGGAGAAAAGAGACTTATTTTTTGGCTTGCCGATGGTATGAGATATAAACATGGACCATGAAAAGCAGTCATGATAAGGAGAAGAATGTTGAAAGAGTGAAAGAGAGAAAGAGAATGTTGCAGCATGCATGCCATCAAACTTAGATCAAGGGATCCCTCTGGCGGCGGGGAAAACGCACAGCACGGATCACTTCCTCTACGCCTGCAAGGAGGATGGATGGGAGATTAGCTTTTCCATCGAAAGCTGCTACGACCACGAGAAGAATCTCCTCTTTCCTGGCAAGTCCGTAAGGGACGATGAGGGCGGTCTTTGGTCTTGCATGCGCAACCAAGACGGCACTGTCACCAAGCGTTATGATCCGCGTTACACTTCTTCTCTCACAGGCTCAACAGCAAAAGAGCCAACCTATCCCTTCATCAACAAATTTTGCCAATTTATGCGTTAAAATATTCAGTTTAAATTCAAGATTTGTAAAACAGATGATGTTTGGATTTTTTTTTTCATTTTTTATAACTCGCGGATTTTATAACTTTATAACTTTTTATAACTATAATTCAAAGAAGGTTCAATTTAAAGAAGGTTTAATTGCAATACTTTGTTGATACATGTTAATAATTAGCTTAAAATTATTTAAGCGGCAAGCTTGTACAGCACAGATCTGAATATATCAAACTTTTATTTCATGGAACAAAATCAATGATGTCAAGAGTTGGGAAAAGGATGTGAGAAAATAGTGAATACTGAAAGCACGGTGATTGAAGCGGCCGGGTGTTTCTTTGGCGGTAAAAGGTACAAAGAAGGGGACGTGTGGCTTAATGGCGCAGCACGTCTGAGATGCTTCAGCGGCGGTAGCGATGGGTTCTTCGTCCGAGCCCTTGGTTCTAGCCCGCTTTGCTCTTTTCTTTCCACCTCACCTCCAACCTGCTCTTTCCCAGGCTGCAAGACATCTGAAGGAGTGAACATCCCCTTTAATGAGTACCGAAAGAGTGGGAACCAATTTTTCCGCTGCCTGGCCAGTAAAGAGTCAGCTACGGAATGTTCTCTTCGTCGCATTGTCAGTATGGCTTTGCTTTAGTTGCCAGCTTTCATCCGCTCAGTCTATTTTACAATGCAGACGACCGATGTCGAACTCGCGGCGGCGTAAAACTGCTAGGAGAAGTTTGGGATAATCCTCAAAAGACATTGCGCCTTAAATGTTACCTGAAGGATGGGAAGTTTGCCAGAGTCCGCCCTCTAGGTTGGTGACAGCTAGCTTTTGCTTGGCTAGAAATAAATGCGACTAGCATTTGAGGCTGCCTCATTGACGGGAAACAGCTGCTACCACTTTCGCAAACGCAGGAGTACCAGGGTCACATATACCAGTGCAAATTCATAGTGGAAAGCCGGAGCTTCCAAGCCGTTCGTCTTTCGGGTATTGTAATTGCCAAATTGAATAAAGTTTAATAGAAACGGGGAAGGCACAGGCTACACTTGCGAGGGTTTGGATGGGAGCCTGCATGAACTGTTGAGTGAGTGGATGGAAGGAGACGCTCTCTTTCGCTGCATGTACGATGCTGAAGGCCACGCCGGCATTGCTCGTCCTCAAGGCTAGCCTACTATTTTCTCACCAACAATGGCCAGCATATTTGAATCATAAATTTTCAGGATGTCAGAAGGCAAACCGGACCATTCCCATTGGTTCAATTCGAAATTTTCCAGCCGTACAAATGGCTTGGAAATGCATAAAAACAGAAGGTGGCAGTTATACACTGTTTGAGATTTCTGGTGATGCTTATCAGGATTGGCTTAGAACTGGCAGCAATCCACAGAGCAACATTTGGACTGGTAATGAAGGACAGGGCAGTGGGAACGGCAAAGAATCTACCACAACTTCAACAACAACCACTACAACTAACGCACCTACCACCTCAACAACCACAATACCTTCACCAACCACCACTACCACAACTTCGGAACCAACTACCACTTCCACAACACTTGCACCAACAACATCTGCACCAACCGTTACCACGACCACAGCACCTGCACCAACCACTACTACAACAACTCCTGAACCAACCACTACTACCACCACAACACCTGCACCAACCACTACTACCACCACAACACCTGCACCAACCACTACTACCACCACAACACCTGCACCAACCACTACCACCACCACAACACCTGCACCAACCACTACTACCACCACAACACCTGCACCAACCACTACCACCACCACAACACCTGCACCAACCACTACTACAACAACTCCTGAACCAACTACCACTAGCACAACACCTTCACCAACTACCACTACTAACCCAACACTTCCACCAACCACTACTACCAACACCCTTGAACCAACCACTACTACCACAACTCCTGCACCAACCACTACTACCACAACCCCTCAACCAACTACAACTATAACACTTGCACCAACTACTACAACAACACCTTCACTAACCACCACTACTACCAGAGCAATTACCACAACCACAACCCCTGAACCAGCCCCTACTACCAAAACTTCTATCTTAACTACCACAACCGACATAACACTGGCACCAATCACTACAACCACCACAACCAAAACCACAACCACCACTTCCTCCACCCTTGCAACGACCACCTATGCCACAACATCTTCTAGTGCCGAAGAAACTGAAACAACTGCAGCACCGAGCTATGCGACGACGCCAATTATCAGCACATGTGAGGACTTACATCCTGCCTGCGCCACACTAGCTTCATTCTGCACACCCATTTCATCGACTCAAGATGACGGAAGTAAGGGCAAAGCCTCCGCTTCTGGCAAGAAAAAGAAGCACTCTTGTCATCATAAGCATCAGTGCCGTCACCGCCAGCGTCAGCGATGCCAGCGCAAGCACCACCACTGCAAGTGCAAGCAAGGATGCCGCAATCGCAAAGCCTCACATTCCGCCTGCCATCAGCACAAGCCCTGTAACAAGAAGCACGGGCGCTGCAAACATCATCAGAAGCAGTGCCATCGGCCTCGCCCTGTCGGACTGGCCCGCTGCGTGTTCACTGCCGTCGGTCCGATATGCCCTCTCCAACCAAGACCGCTCCACTGCCCCTGCCACAAGAAGCACAAGCATCGTTACTTCCTATTCTTTCAGCATTTCATATGAACACTTCGTCTCATTTCAGACAACAAAAGCAAATGCAAGGATCGTAAAAGTCGCCTAGTCAGGGCCATTTGCCCGCACACCTGCAATGCCTGCCCTGAGAGCGCTGGTTTGCTCATTCTTACGGATGAAGATTCATTTGCGCATAATTCTGTCTTGCAGGTGGAAAGAAGATGTCAATGGCTTCCAAGCTTCTTCAATACATCTTCCAGAAGCATTGATAGCAAACCAACCATCAACCAGTTGTACTGACATTATGTGTAAATTAAGAACAATAGCCAAATTCTGCTTCGATAAACACACCCCTGCTGTGGTTGTTTGGGTAATATGAGACCACCGCACTATACCACGCAATCAAGATGGTGGAAAAAATGAAGTTCCTACAAGTCTTAAGCCTGCTAATTCTTTGCACAGTGGAGGTGAATGGTGGACTGAGCTTATGTCAGCTGAACACGACGCAAAATATTTGCGTACCAGAAGTTGATTTTGTGCAAACATGCTCATGCTTTCTCTTTCACGAAATGCCGCCTGAGAAATCCCGCCACCACATTCCCGTGGAAACTAAGGTTGTCGTCAGGTTACCTTTCACCTCAAACTGTACACCAATTCATTGTCTATGAGGTAAATAATTTATTTATTCGTGTCATTTGGTGATGTGTTGACATGCGGGAACAAAATTGAAGGCCAAATGCCACTGTTGGGCCGTTCTTGATTTGGGGCGCTTTCAACTGGGTGCCAATCTACAACAGTTCTTCCTTCGTCCTGAAAGCAGAGACGAGGCGAGAGCTTGACGAAGCTTTCCCTCACCAGCATCTGGAAGTCCTCCGCCATCCACTTCCACCCGTCTTCCACCGCTCCGATTTCACTGAAAGCGTCGCGCTTCTCGCCATGGCACCTACTGATGCTACTACTGGTACCTCTTTTCCCTCCCATTCCAATCCAAAATGTTCCCTGCTCTCAGTGTTTGCGCAACTGAGTGCGGAATCGCTATACATCGAGCGAGAGGCGGAGAAAAAGCTGGCGGCCTGGTGCCTGCATGACGGCAAACTCAGCTGTCACATCAGCTCTACCCGACAACTCGCCTATAATCGGTGGCTGGGCTTTGCTTTGACCAGTGAAAGCGGGGAATGTAGCAGGTGGACAGGACAACGGAGATCTACACCTACGCGGTGGAGCGACTGCGTCTGTTGCCGGCAGAGTCTGAGCGCGGAGACTCAGCCCTCGTTCTCGCCTTCAGCAGCCTCTACGCTCGCTTTCAGCTCCAGCCTATCACACGACGACTCTGCCGAATTGAGTGCAGAGCCAGCCAGCAACTGGCACGCCCTGTTTGCATGCGTCGCTGCCACAATAGGTTCGGCTTATTGCATTGGTTATTGCACAACATAGGTGAAGAAGAATGTTCCGCGATTTGCAAAGAAAATGAAGCTGAATTCAATCTTGGAAATTCGTCCATTGGAGATTTGAGACCCATTCTTTCATTTCGCTATGGCACGTCTTATCCCGCATCAAAGTAAATGCAGGAGTATAAGAATTGAGGCTTGGATGGAGACGTCGAAGCTTGAGCGGTCGCCTGAAACAACGCTGGCAACATCATGTTCAAGCCATGGCTACGGCCAATTTCCGACTGCGATATAGCAAGTTTCTCATCAGTCACCCAACTGAGATCGGCGTTCCACCTAATTCAAACTGAGATTCATTTCTGCTTCTTTGCTATTCAGACTATGGCTGTCATTCTTTCAGCGGACCAAATGTTCATAACTAATGAAAAGAAAGTTAAAAATATTTTGCATAAAAAAAAAATATAAAAAAAAAAATCACTCACTAAATATAGCCAAACAAAAACAAAAAAACAAGCAAAAAACCAAACAAACAAAAAAAAAAAAAACCAACCCAAGCAGGAGGGGGAAACCACCCCCAACCCCCCCCCCCCAAAAAAAAGAAAAAACCACCCACCCCCACCCAACACCCCGCAAACACCAAAAAACAAGAAAAAGACAACACCCAAACCAGACAACACCCCCCCCCCCCACCCCCCACCAGAAAAAAAAAGAAAGAAAACAACGACAGAGTACGCCTACCACTGAGATCAAGAACGTTTCCGTTTCCTTCCATGTATCCGGCCGTCCCAGCTCTCCAACCCATCCTCATTCACGGCTCAGTTTAGCGTAGAAAGGCTACCATTGGCGTGTTCTTTGCCGAAGAGCTTGAGGTTGCTTTTGAGAGTTTCCAGAATCTGCTCATTCAGTCCGTCCGATTGCGGTCCGTCCGATTGTGCCATGGTAGGCGATATATGCCGTGGAGGGCAGAGCTGGTGTTTGGATAGAGGAGGTGTTTGGCTGTAAGCGGGAAAGGGTGAAGGCTTGAATCAGAGGCCACTTGGAGGGCGGCGCCATTCACACGCAGCGCCTCTAATTGGAGCCCCCCGGAAATCCAATACCAAAACCTCTCCAACTCTACCCGGCGCCTCTCAAAGACGGGCGCGCCCATTCAGCTCATGCAACTCTCCTCTTTTTCTCCTCCAGGCCTGGGATGGGTGGAGGGGAGGAAGGCGTCCTTAATCCAGGCACTGCCGCTTCGCTTGCCCTTTCGGCCATGTCATCATGCCCCGTCAAACTTTCCCGCTCCAAATCCCTGCCTGCCTTAGGCCGCTCTTTTTACCCAGCCCTCTTCTGCTTAAGCACCGCCCTCCATACACCCTCCAGCTTCCTCCAGCCTTGTGCCCATACTCTTTTTAGTCCTTTCGTCCTTCAAATTGGACCCAAATACACTCTTTATCATCTGCTCACTAGCCGCAAGTCAACAATGAAGCAAGTGAACGAAAAAGAAGCGTGCAATGAATGAGGGTAAAGTTGGAGAGAAGATAGTAGGATGGCTGGTGGGAGTGGGGGTGTCCTAAGATGGTCCTAAGATGGCCTGGGAAGGAGCCATTCGTCTCTTCCGCCCCGCAGGTCTTCAATTAGTCCCAGCCATGCTTCTTGCGTCGCCGTAAAAAGGGGCCCCCTTTTTGGCCCCAGGCCACCCTCAATCAAATCCACCTTCCCAACCCTCCTTCCCTCCTCCGCCATGGGAAAGCCTCCCGCTCTAAGCTCCTTTTCCACCCTACATTTTAATCCCACTTTATGCCGATGCCTAGTTTCTGCCTTCCTTTGCCCATTCATGGATCATTTTCCCCTTTTCTGTCAAAACGAAAGCAGCAAACGGGTTGTATCAGTTATCACAATAAGCAGAAGCTTCAGGCACAGTTTAGGAGGAAGAAACAGCGCTCTGACGATTGGCACCCCCAGCACGTCTAGAATGCAAACCAGGACCGTTTCAAAGACTGGGCCGCCGCGGCTAAAGTGATGGCCGCGAGCTTTGGAGGTAGAGGCAGCACCTCTATGCGAAGAACGAGTGCCCTGTCTAGAGCATTGGTCAATTCTGATTAATTCTCTGTTACTTTGTGCAGTTAATTCTGGAGAGCCTTGAAGAAGCAGGCGGAGGATTGGCCAGATGCTCGAATCCTGGAGGTGGAGGCACTGCGTCACTGTCCAATCTCTCCGAATGCCTCCACATTCGCCAGCTTTTAGACACCCGCAGTCATTTAGAGAATGAAATGGAAGTTACCTAGTAGCAGCTAGTTTTTCGCCAGAAGCAGTGTAGGATCCATAACCCCGCCTTCAATTCAAAGTTACCTGAACACTTGCTGTAAAGAAATTCAACGCCAACCTCGCAGTGTGGGATACTTTTTCTCCGTATGCTTTCAAATATGGTTTGGCCCGTCTTTGACTTGGTCTGAAAATTCAGCTATCGTACAATTCCCATGTTTTAGAAGTGCCTGAAAAGCTATTTGGGCCAAACGGTAACTGCCTGTTTTTGTCCAGTTGCCCTTCCTGATTTGAATGTTCTGAACGCTCCGCTGCATCTTCACGCCTCAGCTCTTCTCTGCACAGCAATTCCTCGTCAAGGAAAGAATGGCATGGGAGCTGAGCATGCCTTGGCTTATTGCGGTGGCGCTCTTGCTTTCTCCTTCTTTTACCAGACGACGCAGGATTAGATGGCGCCGCTGGTGGCGGAGGAGGGGGAGGAGTTGGAAGTTCAACTCTCTGTCACTCACTGCTGATGAGAAGGGTGAGCTAAAGGGAATAGGAACTAAGCACCGTGTCCTCATCCACCCTTCCACGCTGTCGCTCCGCCTCTAAATCGATGAGGCCGCCTTGCTTCTCTTGCTTCCGCTGAAGTTGCCTACAGCCAGAATCATCTTCAGTCCTAAATCTCTGTCAACTTTGTTTAGAAATAACTCAAGCTTTGCTTGGCTTTGGCGCCAGTTTTGCAGCACTTCTTCTAAGCAATCGCCAGTTTCCTCATCAGACTCCGAAGACAACGCCCGCTTCCTTCAGTTCAGTCCAGTCTATCTCTGGCACAAGAACCGTGCGACACAGAGGACACTCTAACTTCTACAACAACTCTCCTTGCTACCTTCGAAATTTAAGGGAAAAGGGAACTTGTTCAAAAGTGGCTTGCCGCTCAGGAGGGAGCTTAGCCTTCTCTGCTTCCCACTTTTCTTCCTCCACACTGCAAGTATTCGAAGAGATAAAAAGCTAGGAGCTGAGCCAAGTGTAGGAGACCTAAGGTACTGGCGCAGACAGAGCGGATGAAAATGGTGGCCGCAGTGAGTAAGGAGGACAGAAGTGTGAGGACGGAAACGACGGCGGCAGATGCAGCAGGCCATTGACGGCTCCAGCATTCCCTCCAGCATTCCCTCCACCTTCAGCCACTCACAATGCCTTGCTCACAAGCTTCTTTCTTCCAAGTGGACGGCAAAGAGGTCATAGAGGACGGGCTGGCCGGGGATGGCCAGGGACTCCAGCTCAGCTCCCAGCTCCTCCACCTCAGCCTCTGTCAAGCCCCGAGGCCGTCCAATATTGATGCTCGGCGGTTCCTCCGGATACTTCAAGGCATGTTTCTGGAGTGAGTGAGCCTTGGGGAGGATGAGAGGAGGACAGTTTGAGGGAGGCTGAGGGTGAGACGAGGGTGAGGGTGAGGTGAGGAGATGGTGGAGAGGAAGGGTGCCGTGGCTGCCCCCGTCCTCTGTAAGGCATCCGCCGGCAACGTCAGGCTCACTTCCCGCTTCCTGAATACTCTTCTCACTCTTCTTCAGCGCCTCGCTTTCGTCTGGTAGAGGTCGAAGGGACTCAGCAAAATGGGAGAGGCGGAGATGGTCGAAAATGGCCTGCAAGGCCTCCAATTCCTCTTCCATCCTCCACTTCCTACTGAAGAGGCTGCCTCTGCTGCTTAGGGCAGCGCACGCTGTGTGCATCAAAACTGCGCGTTTTTCACACCCCTTCATTGCGACTTTGCTCTAGTGACTGATTTTATATATCAACAAGTATATAACGCAAATCGCAATAAGCTACAAATCCCAAAACATCCAAAACACTTATTTCCACCTTCAGGCAAAACCAGAAATTTCTTAATTTTCAGCGTTTAATATTCAATGAACAAAATTAATTAAAGTATATGGGAAAGGAAAGAGAGCGCAACAAAAAAAAACAAACAATTAAATGAAAGAAAAAAAAAAAAAACAAACAAAAAAAAAAACAAAAAACAAAAAAGCACAGAAACCAAACACAACAAAAAACACACCAACACACAAAAACCAAAAAAAAAAAAAAAAGCAGAAACATAACACGAACAAAAAAACTAATTTACAAGTATATGGCGCAAAGCGCAATAGGTGACCGGGGAGCGCACCACCTCTACGCTTAAAATATGAAAGCATGGAATTTTGCAGGTGGTAGGAGGAGCATGCCGGTTGCCTACCAACTTTTAAAGAAAGGAAACACATAGAAACGGCAGATAAAAACTACTAACAAAAAAACCAAGCCCCCCCTCTAAACAATTGACAGCCAGAAAGAAACTAATAAATAATAAAAACACGGTCGCGGAAGAAAGTCAGCCAACAAAAAAAGATAAGTCTTTGAACCCCAAACAAAAAAGAAAAACAAGAACAGAAACGGAAAGAAACAAAACGACAAAAAAAAAAAAAAAAGCGAAAATCGCAATCGCAAACCCTACAGGGTCAAGCAAAAAAAAAAAAAGATGACATTGCGAAAAGTTAAAGACACAAAAAAAAGAAAGTGTGTCTTTTCAAAAACAATGAAAAAAAAAAGGAAAGCACAAAAATGGAAAAGTACTACACGAGAACAAAAAAAAACAAGCATCAAATATCCAAAGCACAAGCACCAGCCACACCACCACAAAAAAAACAAACAACCCCCCAACCCAAAACACACACAAAAAACCCCACACCACCAACAAAAAAACCCCCCAACCACACAACAAAAAACAAAAAAACACCAAAAAAAACAACCAAAAAAACACAAAAACCAAAAACACAAAACAAACCCCACACACCACCCACCCACCCACACCCACACACCAAAACCCCCACCAAAAAACACCATGTCTGTGCAATTCTCAAGATTACAGGTGCTACAGCGCAAAAACTGTATATTGCAATGTTTAAACCTTTCTACCCAAATAAGTAATGTTTCATATGCTCGGAAACCGGTCTACCCCTCCAGATCTTCCTAAAATTGCATTACCTTTCAGGAAAAAAAAAGTGTGTCCCAATCCGTTGAGAATTCGCCCGTTCCCAGCATTTCCAGATATATATATATACATACACATGAGGACAAAAGTTCAGTAACCTCTATAGACCGCGGAGCGGCCCTTCGGGCCGCTCCGCGGTCAAAAATTTGAAATGGTGGGTTATTTGAAATGTTGCATCCATTCAGTGCACTTACAAGTCTAAATGCTACAGCTTGTGAAGCTTATGAAATTTTAAACAGATCACAGATTATACAGATCAAGACAAAATGTGACACAGTCGCGATTTATTTAGATTTAAATTTAGAACCAATTTGAAAAAAATAACAAATTCATTTCATTGGTATTACTCCATTTAAAAACTCATAAGCATATACTAGCTTATTCATAAGTAGGCGGCAATTTATGGCAGAAACACTGCGTCAGTAAACCATTCTAGTTTTTCTATTCCTCTGTTTTTGCTTTATTGATGAGTTTTTTAACCTTTAAATTATGTTTAAACCCCACCTCCAGAGGAAGAACAGGACGAGAAAATGGAAGAAGAGGGAGATAGCAATGGGGATGTTATGGAGTCATATAACGGCGATCGCATAGAAAAGTAATAAACCAAAGTAACCAAACAAATTTTATTATCAATAGTACTTTTGGCATTCTGCATTCATTTGCTATTTTTGAGGCTAATCATAATATCGGTTTAAATTAGTTCACCTTTCTGATTGATCCATGTGGGCCGATTGAGAAAGAAAGAAGGCTTTGATGCCAAGCATATGTGGTTTCCGCTACGCACACAAACAGAGCCTGCACTCAACTCTGACCGCCCGCCCATTCTGGTCTCAAATAGGATTTCAGCGCATTTACATGCGGTCACTGCCCACATCCGCAAATGCTCAGTAGACTTTCTTTCTTTTGTAGCGGCTAAGTAGTAAGAGTGAACTTTTGCCGTCCATATTCGGCGGTCCTCATCGTCCTCTTTCCCCGCTCATCCCACGATTCTACCCGCTGAGACAACTCCCGCCTTTGCCCGCCAACATTACTTTTTTTGGGTAGAAATGTTGAAAAATGGGGTATGCTGAGAAATGACGAATTCTCAACGGATTAGGGCAAACTTATTTTTCCCTGAAAGGTAATAAAATTTTAGGAAGATCTGGAGGGCTTGAACCGGAGCCGAAGCATTTGAAACATTACTTTTTAACGCCACCAAGGACTCTCACCCCTGCAAAGACCCTTTGGCAAAGGTGTTTCTCTTCTTCTTTGATTACACGCCTTCCTTGAAAAAGGCCTTGGACTGCAGGCTATGCTAAACTCCGGGCTTTGGAAGCTGACAGTCCGGGTCTTGGCCTCCTTCACAGGCCGTCGCGTGATACTGGAGCCCTCGTTCGACATTGGCGCGCTCACACTCACTGAGCCAAACTACAAGTACACACGGCCGCCTGTCTCATCAAAGCGCTTTGGGTACTTCACCAGTGGTATGCTGGAGCAACGGATGCGTCGCTGTCCCATCCTCAGCGCTAGGCCAGCCAACGACGCAGCGGTGGCTGGAGCTCGGCTCTGGTCTTCTCCTGACGGAGACCGCTCTGCTCTACATGTTTACCTCGAGCCCCAGAAACCGTCAGCGACTATCGGATCTAGCTGTACCCTCCGAACCAACCGCTGCCCAGACCGCTGGACTCATTCTAGCGCAGCAGAGAAACGCATCGAAGGCCTACTCATCTTTCTGTATCATTCATTCAGAAGTCAACTCAACCCCGCGAAAAAGTTCAGTTGCTCACGTTTATTCTGTTGTGAAGCGACTAAAGGAGGATGCATCTAACTCTCAAATTCTTCATGATCCTTCCCGATTAGGATTGGCAGTGGAATGTTCATTAGATGAGATTAGAAAGATGCATTTTTTGAGTAGAGGTCTGCCAGAATCCTCTGCCTTCTTGTTGCTGCCAACTGAGGGAGGCCAGCCAGTTCCCGCCCACACCCCTAGCAATCCCTCCCTTCAACAACAGCTCACCTTGCAGTCATAATTCCCTTTAACTCCTGCATTTTCGGCATAGATTCATTGACCCGGCCAATACGGCCAATTCTTTTGGGCCCAGATAGTTCATCTGTTCCATGGTGGCGACAAGGTATACGCGTTATGCTGTCTCATTTGACAAATATTGCCATGCCACGGTCTTTATTTGCTATAACTAAACGGAATGTTGCTCCGCTTGAGCTACTCCCATTGCCATCTCTAGCTCCTCCTACTATTGCCGACGATGGGGAAGATGTGGATGATGATACAGTTTTGGACCTTGAATAAAGGCCCATGAATATAGTAGACCCTCGCATCCGTAAAATTTAAAAACAAAAGCCAATATAAACTAGATTAATGGTTCAAATCACATACTGTGTAATGGGTAAAGCAAGAATATTGGATTCTAGGAGTTTTATGGGCATTTTCCTTGTACTTGTTTTCCTTGAGGACTTTTCTATCATAAATTGTATCGATAAAAACTATAGCGTAAGATATTGGCAAAGCTGTTTATCGAGTTGGCTGAGTTAAAGAGTTTGGCTGAGCTAAAGAGCTGTGCTGAAATCGAGTCCTAAAATAAAACTAGCTTAAAGAAAGCATTGGCGCTTTTGTATTTCTGTTGACGATAATAATGGCATTATTTATAAGGCAGTGATGAGCGCCAGCAAATGACGCAATCTCCGTTAGTGCAATCACAGACTGCGTCAAGTTTGCAGTCTTATTCAACATTTGCGTTGGGATCAATTATCGCATTGGGCTCCGTTACCCTCCGATCCGTTCGCAACCACAAATGACCGTGCTTAATGTGGCTGGATGAGCGGGTGTGATTGGAGCTGGTGGGGTGTGCATAGACGGCGGAGGGATTAGAGGAGAGAGAGGATCTGGGAAACCAGCTCAGCGCTGCAGAGAAAGATGGGCAAACTGGACAGTGGAGATGATAGGCGCGAAGGCACTCTTCTCTCCCTGCCCTGCCCCGATCCGAATTAGGCCTCAGCCCTTTCTCATCGGAGGTTGAGTGGCGGATGGATGAGGCTTGAAGGCCCTGACAATGAGCAGCAGAAAGACCACCATCTTCAGCCGCCATTAATAGACCCGTCCATCCTGTCCACCCGCGGCAGTCCCCTTCCATTACCTCCCCATCCCCCCCCACCCAACACACCCCCCTGAGGTAATCGCAATTGTCAGCCCCGCAGCTGCCTGCATCCTATAAAGGTCCTCTGTCCCAGCTCTTCTTCCCCACTTCCTCCCCTTGTCCCTCCTGCCTGCCTTACTGCCACTGCTGCTCTGCTTTACTGCGACGGAGGTAGGCAGAGTGCTTGCTGGAGTGTGGAAGGTGGGCTAATGGTATGCGCTTGAGGGGAAAGGAGATGGAGGCGATGTCCGGAATAGGGGGTCCCTTTTTGACCCATTTAAATGGGGGCCATGCGGTTGCTGAGATGGGATGGGATGAGATGGGGATGGGACTGAGGCTGGGAGGTCCTTTTCTGCCAAAGGGGCCCCTCTGGGTTTGGGAGGGAGGGAGGTAAGGGGCTGGAGGGAGAGGAGGGAGGGGCAGGGGGTGTTTGTAGCCATCACTTGTGGCTCTGCAATTTCTCCACTTCCCTTCGCCCGCCCTCCCACCTTGACCATCCAACTGGCTTTCCTGCCCTCCTCTTTTACTCCCGTCCAGCCGGCAAATGACCAGCAGATAGATAGATATAGGGAAGGAAAAAAGGTGGAGAAAAGCGGCGATTTGAAAGGGAAAGTGGAGGCGTCTTCCCGGCCAGATCCCCTGGTCAGGCCCCCTAGAAGAATCTTTTATCCTCTTCTACCCAGCGTCTTCTACCGGAAACCCCGCCCATGGCCCTCTCTACACAGCCTCCCTCCCCTCTCGCACGTCGCCCACTCTACCTCCAATATACCCAGCCCGCCTTTCTTCCCACCCCTTCCCAGACGCGGCTTCCTCTAATCCCCTCCCTTCAAGGCCAGCTATGCCCCTTCTCTATTAGCCAGGTACTCTCAACGCTGATCCACGCTCCTCCGCCGCTTCGATGACCATCAGGTCCCTCCTCCTTCCTCTCCTCCTCTCCCTCGCTTCCGCCCAGGAGCAACTGACCCCGGACAACGTCTCCCCTGTCAACATATCCCTCACTTTTGGTTTGCACTTCCTCTATTTTCAATATTCAATTGCTGACTTCCATCCATCCTTTTTGAGGCAAGGATCCGTCCAGCTGGCTGTGTGATGGCTATACGTCGGGCAGTGTGATCCAGGGCATCGTGAGCCTGTACAACGGGAGCACGGGAAACCTCCTGGATGTAATGGGGTCTTTCGAGGGAGAGGAGGGAGGCAGGAATGGAAAGCTTCAGGCGGGTCTGCTGCACTACCCTGGTCTGGGGTGGCAGGGGAAGGAGTGGCAGTGTGTGCGACGACGGCCTGGAAATCCCGGAGCCGCCCCTACTACAGGGCCTAGCCTGGGGACTGGGAGGATGGGGTCGGCTGCAGGGGCCACGAGATCCTCGTCGACATCCAGACCTCCACCGGCAACAACGGTTACCAAAGGTACTCCCTATTCCTCCTTACTAGCTCACGGCTACCCCCAAGCTCGTCCGTCCCTGGCAGGTATGAGCTGGTGTGCATGGAGTATCTGACGGTGCGGGTGGCGAGTGCGGCGTGTGGCTGGCGGGAGGAGACGTAGCTGGGCCAGAACTTCCTCCGTATGACGCCGTCAGGGGAGGCCTTCGGACCTTACGTTTACAATCTCGCGTCCGCTCCAAGTTCGACGCCCAAACTGGGTAGGCAGGGATGGGTAGGAAAGGTGTGAGGGTAGGAGGGAGAGTACAGGGTGATCATCGTAACAGTTTACGCTTGTTTCAAACTCAATTGCAGAAGCTAGGGAATTTTATGTGAGAAATCCTTTTGCACAAACCTTCTTTGAAGCCTATGTTAAAAGCCTGCCAAGCGGCATGAGTCTATATTTTATCATAAAGATGAAATGAAATTTTAAGTGAAGGCACCTTTTTTTGATGGGTAAATTTTGGGAGGCTAAAAACAACGATTTCTCATGTATGACAGAGCAAAAAATTACAAAAGAAGAATGTCAGAAAAGTACAATAAAGTGGCATTTTTCCACCCAGCCTCCATCCTAAGCAATCAATTTGTGCAAACAAGCTGGAACGGTTTGGCATGCACGGCGGATCTTGTTCACGCCCGCCTTGCCCCAGGCTTGCGTGAGTGGCTTCTTCAGACTGTCAATGTTTGGTGGGCAGTCTTGCAGGGCCCTGCTCTCGTGGATGGAACGAATGCAAAAGTCCAGTACATTGAGGTCAGGCTTGCAGGAGAACCCAATCCGAGGGGCTGATGATGTAGATTCTGCTGGAGAAGAGCAGTGGATGTTTCCGGGTGATCTTGAAGATGGACTTTCGGGGAAGGCCTTTGTTGGGAATACAGGTGTGGATATGATCATTCTTCATTCCAATTTGATGCATCAGAATCACTGCAGAGTTTGTGGCAACTGGGATCCATGCTGGTCCAAACTGAGATCAGGAGAAAAACTCTCAGCCAACACAACGCTCAAAACATCCAGGCCAAAATAAAAACAAACCATCCAAGTGCAAAATGTTCTCTGCCCACAGAGTACATGTTTTTTAATAGCAGGCATTTCAAGACAGTTTCAATTGAAGTCTTGCCGCTTTGCATGTGCTTAAAGCACACTTCGAAATAGGTTGTGTTAAACGGACAGCTCATAAGGTTGCGTTATGAGCTCAGGAGATCAATTTGAGCAAGCGTAAACTGTTACGATGATCACCCTGTAAGTAGGGGTTGAGGGATCGGACGTTCCAGTTCCAAGCCTGTGCGGCGTACACGGTGCCAGAGTGGCCGGCGGCCAAGACGCGGGACTGCAAATTCGCCCGCATCTCCTCCAAGACGGAGGATGTGGAGCAGATCAGAGGCCGTGTATTCACCACCTACCGCACTGCCGACATTCAAGAGTAGATTCGACCCTTCAGCTCCGTCAGCTCAAAGAGCAGCCCGTATTGCCTGATCTGAGCGGATGAGGAGGAGGGAACGGAGAGTTTCTGGGCAGAGTGCCAGCACTGGACGGGCGGGGCGGCGAGGAGGGCAGAGGAGGCGGATGGAGAGGAGGAGGGGGATGGAGAAGAGGAGGGGAGGCAGCAGGAGTAGGGCACCCCGCAGCGCTCCGGCTGTGTGTTGCCCGCACTGCAGTTGAACTGGGGCGAGCGGGCCCAGTCACGGTAGCCGCCCGAGCTCTCTCCGCAGCACTCCAGCTGTAGTCCATCGTATAGCCCTGTGTAAGGAGTTGTATGAGAGAAGAGGGAACCTGGCTCTGTAGGTAGTCCATGAGGTCTCTGTAGTTGGCGTTGTGGTGATACTGGTCGACGGCGCCGGCGAGGAAGGTGTTGATGGAGAGGCCCGTGTTGGAGTCCGAGTAGAACAGCACGAAAAGCAGGAACGCCGCCAACACCAGCCCGATGTAGGACAGGAACAGGCTCAGAGCAAACTCAAATACACATCATTCACATTACCACGCTGAGTGGAAGCAAAGGCAATAGAGAGCTAACAGTTTTGAGAAGGAAAAGATTTTCCCGCAAAGCGCCCATGCATCCGCAGAGGGTGACGAAGATGGTCTGGATGTCGCAGATATGAGGAGCGAGGCTGGGTTGAGCAGAACGTCTCCCACGCCCTATGGCCAGTGAAAGCAGCGGGAGCAGCAGTAGCACCTTCATCATTCTTCTCTAGCGCCACTTCTGACTCTAACTCTGAAGCCTTGGCGGCCTTTTTATACCCTCTAGAGTTCAGCATTCCCCTGCGTCTGTCGTGGAAGACAATCCGACCGGTCTAGTCTGTGCCCCCACGTATATTTGCCAGCACAAGCGCGGGGCAACTGTGCAGCAGAGAGGATGAGGCCACCCTCACCTGACCGGAGAACCTGTCCGCCTTTTCGCTCTATGTAATCGGTTTTTCTGGCTGTTCGAGTTCCTCTTTGTTTGTACCTGGTGAACGCGCACTCAAGGAGACAGAGATCTAGGGATAGACCAAAGAGAGAGAAGGCTTGTTGGGTAAAGCATTGAGAGCCAAGATGACATGAACCGTCGAAGTAAAACAAAATTCAGCGTTTGAGTCTAATTCTGGGCAATGTTAGTGCGGTCTTCTTTTTCCTGAAAACAGGACAGGCACGTGTTGCTGAATTTCTTAACTTCCTTGTAATATTGTGTATTGTGAAATGCGAGCTTTACAAATGAAATAGTTTCAAAAAATTGAAACAATTCAGTCAGCAGAGATATTTGAAAAGAGCTTCGAGATTCAACGCACAACCCGCAGCACCGAAAAACAGTACATACGCACCATCAAACTGTGAAGCTGAGCACAAGAAATAAAAGTTGAAGAGCAGGAGTAGTAAAGGGAAATTTAAAAATGAAGGCGAAGAGAAAAAATAAGCATAACCTATTGTGGCAGCGACGCATGCAAACAGGGCGTGCCAGTTGCTGGCTAGCTCTGCACTCAATTTGGCAGAGTCGTCGTGTGATAGGCTGGAGCTGAAAGCGAGCGTGGAGGCCAGAACGAGGGCTGAGTCCCCACGCTCAGACTCTGCCGGCAACAGACGCAGTCGCTCCACCGCGTACGTGTAGATCTCCGTTGTCCTGTCCACCTGCTACATTCCCCGCTTTCACTAGACAAAGCAAAGCTCATCCACCGATTATAGGCGAGTTGTCGGGCAGAGCTGATGTGACAGCTGAGTTTGCCGTAATGCAGGCACCAGGCCGCCAGCTTTTTCTCCGCCTCTCGCTCGATGTATAGCGATTCCGCACTCAGTTGCGCGAACACTGAGAACAGGGAACATTTTGGATTGGAATGGGAGGGAAAAGAGGTATCAGTAGTAGCACCATTAGGTGCCATGGCAAGACGGGCGACGCTTTCAGTGAAATCGGAGCGGTGGAAGACGTGTGGAAGTGGATGGCGGAGGACTTCCAGATGTTGGTGAGGGAAAGCTTCGTCAAGCTCTCGCCTCGTCTCTGCTTTCAGGACGAAGGAAGAGCTGTTGTAGATTGGCACCCAGTTGAAAGCGCCCCAAATCAAGAACGGCCCAACAGTGGCATTTGGCCTTCAATTTTCTTCCCGCATGTCAACACATCACCAAATTACACGAATAAATAAATTGCATGACTCATATACAATGCATTGGTGTACAGTTTACCTGACGACGACCTTAGTTTCGACAGGAATGTGCTGGCGGGATTTCTCAGGCGGCATTTCGTAAAAGAGAAAGCATGAACAGCTTCGCACAAAATCAACTTCTGGTACGCAAATATTTTGCGTCGTGTTCAGCTCACATAAGCTGATTCCACTTTTCACCTCCATTGTGCAAAGAATTAGCAGGCCTAAGACTTGTAGTACCTTCACTTTTTCCACCATCTTGATTGCATGGGTATAGTGCGCTGGTCTCATATTACCCAAACAACCACAGCAGGGGTGTGTTTATCGAAGCAGAATTTGGGTAATGTTCTCAATTTACACATAATGTCAGTACAACTGGTTGATGGTTGGTTTGCTATCAATGCTTCTTTAAGATGTATTGAAGAAGCTTGGAAGCCATTGACATCTTCTTTCCACTTGCAAGGCAGAATTATGCGCAAATGAATCTTCATCCGTAAGAATGAGCAAACCAGTGCTCTCAGGGCAAGCATTGCAGGTGTGCGGGTAAATGGCCCTGACAAGGCGACATTTACGCTCCTTGCATTTGCTTTTGTTGTCTGAAATGAGACGAAGTGCTCATATGAAATGCTGAAAGAATAGGAAGTAACGATGCTTGTGCTTCTTGTGGCAGGGGCAGTGGAGCGGTCGTGGTTGGAGAGGGCAGATTGGACCGAGGGCAGTGAACACGCAGCGGGCCAGACCGACAGGACGAGAACGATGGCACTGCTTCTGATGATGTTTGCAGCGCCCGTGCTTCTTGTCACAGGGCGTGTGCTGATGGCAGGGGGAATGGGAGGCTTTGAGATTGTGGCATTGATGCTTGACCTTGCAGTGGTGGTGCTTGCGCTGGCATCGCTGACGCTGGCGGTGACGGCACTGATGCTTGTGATGACAAGAGTGCTTCTTTTTCTTACGAGAAGCGGAGGCTTTGCCCTTACTAACCTCATCTTGAGTCGAGGAAAGGGGTGTGCAGAATGAAGCTAGTGTGGCGCAGGCAGGATGGAAGTCCTCACATGTGCTGATTCGGGGCGTCGTCACAAATCTTGGTGCTGTAGTTGTTTCAGTTTCTTCGGCACTAGAAGATGTTGTTGAAGAAGTGGTGGTTGCAAGAGTGGAGTAGGTAGTGGTTGGTTCTGGTGTCGTTGGGGTGGTTGTGATGGGTGCCGGTGTTTTGACGGTTATGGTAGTTAAGATAGAAGTTATCGTAGTAGGGGCTAGGGGTGTTTGTTGGTTCAGGAGTTGTGGTTGGTGCAATTGTTGTGGTAGTAGTGGTGGTTAGTGAAGGTGTTGTGGTAGTAGTTGGTGCAAGTGTTATAGTTGTAGTTGGTTAGAGGGGTTGTGGTAGTAGTGGTTGGTGCAGGAGTTGTGGTAGTAGTGGTTGGTTCAAGGGTGTTGGTAGTAGTGGTTGGTGGAAGTGTTGGGTTAGTAGTGGTAGTTGGTGAAGGTGTTGTGCTAGTGGTAGTTGGTTCAGGAGTTGTTGTAGTAGTGGTTGGTGCAGGTGTTGTGGTGGTGGTAGTGGTTGGTGCAGGTGTTGTGGTGGTAGTAGTGGTTGGTGCAGGTGTTGTGGTGGTGGTAGTGGTTGGTGCAGGTGTTGTGGTGGTAGTAGTGGTTGGTGCAGGTGTTGTGGTGGTAGTAGTGGTTGGTGCAGGTGTTGTGGTGGTAGTAGTGGTTGGTTCAGGAGTTGTTGTAGTAGTGGTTGGTGCAGGTGCTGTGGTCGTGGTAACGGTTGGTGCAGATGTTGTTGGTGCAAGTGTTGTGGAAGTGGTAGTTGGTTCCGAAGTTGTGGTAGTGGTGGTTGGTGAAGGTATTGTGGTTGTTGAGGTGGTAGGTGCGTTAGTTGTAGTGGTTGTTGTTGAAGTTGTGGTAGATTCTTTGCCGTTCCCACTGCCCTGTCCTTCATTACCAGTCCAAATGTTGCTCTGTGGATTGCTGCCAGTTCTAAGCCAATCCTGATAAGCATCACCAGAAATCTCAAACAGTGTATAACTGCCACCTTCTGTTTTTATGCATTTCCAAGCCATTTGTACGGCTGGAAAATTTCGAATTGAACCAATGGGAATGGTCCGGTTTGCCTTCTGACATCCTGAAAATTTATGATTCAAATATGCTGGCCATTGTTGGTGAGAAAATAGTAGGCTAGCCTTGAGGACGAGCAATGCCGGCGTGGCCTTCAGCATCGTACATGCAGCGAAAGAGAGCGTCTCCTTCCATCCACTCACTCAACAGTTCATGCAGGCTCCCATCCAAACCCTCGCAAGTGTAGCCTGTGCCTTCCCCGTTTCTATTAAACTTTATTCAATTTGGCAATTACAATACCCGAAAGACGAACGGCTTGGAAGCTCCGGCTTTCCACTATGAATTTGCACTGGTATATGTGACCCTGGTACTCCTGCGTTTGCGAAAGTGGTAGCAGCTGTTTCCCGTCAATGAGGCAGCCTCAAATGCTAGTCGCATTTATTTCTAGCCAAGCAAAAGCTAGCTGTCACCAACCTAGAGGGCGGACTCTGGCAAACTTCCCATCCTTCAGGTAACATTTAAGGCGCAATGTCTTTTGAGGATTATCCCAAACTTCTCCTAGCAGTTTTACGCCGCCGCGAGTTCGACATCGGTCGTCTGCATTGTAAAATAGACTGAGCGGATGAAAGCTGGCAACTAAAGCAAAGCCATACTGACAATGCGACGAAGAGAACATTCCGTAGCTGACTCTTTACTGGCCAGGCAGCGGAAAAATTGGTTCCCACTCTTTCGGTACTCATTAAAGGGGATGTTCACTCCTTCAGATGTCTTGCAGCCTGGGAAAGAGCAGGTTGGAGGTGAGGTGGAAAGAAAAGAGCAAAGCGGGCTAGAACCAAGGGCTCGGACGAAGAACCCATCGCTACCGCCGCTGAAGCATCTCAGACGTGCTGCGCCATTAAGCCACACGTCCCCTTCTTTGTACCTTTTACCGCCAAAGAAACACCCGGCCGCTTCAATCACCGTGCTTTCAGTATTCACTATTTTTGGCTGTTGAGCCTGTGAGAGAAAAAGTGGAAGCGGCGGATCATAACGCTGGTGACAGTGCTGTCTTGGTTGCGCATGCAAGACCAAAGACCGCCCTCATCGTCCCTTACGGACTTGCCAGGAAGAGGAGATTCTTCTCGTGGTCGTAGCAGCTTTCGATGGAAAAGCGAATCTCCCATCCACCCCTCCCTTGCAGGCGTAGAGGAAGTGATCCGTGCCTGTGCGTCTTCCCCCGCCGCCAGAGGGATCCCCTTGATCTAAGTTTGATGGAATGCATGATGTGCAAGATCTCTTTCCTCTCTTTCACTCTTTCTACATTCTTCCTCCTAATCATGACCTGCTTTTCATGGTCCATATGTTTATATCACTTATACGATCGGCACAGCCCAATACCAGTTCTTCTCCAAAAATTGAAACTTGCCGAGCTCAAATGTCAAACAAATAAAATTAATTGTGAGTGGAATCGTGCTGTGTCATCTGCAATTTTGTTTTTTGTATGCAGTTCAGTGTCTCTCGTCGATGCGGGCCAAAAATGCAAATGTCGCAGCAGATTCCAGTATTAGTAATATGATTCCTTTGACTTTTAACCCTGGGCATTTTCCATTTCTGGAGAAAAAGTACTTATTTTTGGCTTGCCGATTGTACTAGATGTTTCTTCTATTTTTGATATACTATGAAAATTATATGTATATAAAGGCAAAAAAATTGCACTGGAGGAAGGATTCGAACACAGCCCTCACTAGTGTTGGGACAAACTAACAAACCACACAAACTGATGTCTTATGAGTATTTATTGTAGGTCTAATCACTTTGCCTGACTCAAATAGACCTTCTAATGTTGGCCAATGAACAGATGTGGAGGAGAAGAGGGATGAGAAGTTCGGACAAACAGTTTTGTGATATTTTCTCTAGAGTTCTGATGTTTACTGGCGAATTCTTGCGAGTTTTGGTCAATTCGATGATGCTATTTCCAATGCAAAAAAGAAAATGTCAAGCCCAAAAAGCCTTATCAAATTTTAAAGATTGAGCAATAACCCCGAAAACGTACACCTGGGTCAAAAGAGGGGCTGGGCGCTGACGGTTTGCGTTGCTCCCCTCGCGCCAACCCAATAAAAGAAAATGAACCAATGGGGTTTTCAACATTGCCAAAGCCTCCGTTGAAGCACTGGTACTGGATGAAGTTGCGGACCCATTTGGTTCCAACTTCACAGTTGGAATCATGGGCATGAGGATCTTCCATACCTTCCTCCGATATCCCCCCCCCTTCCTCCATAAAAAAGCCCCGTCCATCCTGCAACCCTTGTTCCGCAAAGTAATGAGCTGAGTGGAGAAGAAGTCAGAACAACCTTTGCCAATATGACTAAAACCACGATTTGTAGAAATCGCGTACCGTATTTTTGATTCATTTTTCTGCTGAACTTAGATGCCTTGGAAGGCCTTGAATGCAGCTGCCTGCGAGTCGACTGCAGAGCTTCATTGACGCGCTAATCTGTTTTATTGCTGCAGCCAATATCTTTTCACCTGCATCTGAACTAACTCTATTCTTCCACATTTTATATTATCCATACCCATATTTAATTGCAGTTCATTCTTTAAAAATTCTTAACTCTCCGATAGCTTCTCTTTACTTTTCCCTACCCATTACTTTTTCGCAAAATTACAAGAACATAATTAGCAATAATGTGTTTGATATTTAACCCTCGTGAAACGTAAATTATATCAAATTACATTTCGTTGTCACAAACTCCAACTGGACGATCGACTGGAAAAAGAGTCCGAGTCCAGTCCGAGGCAATCCCGTCCGCTGGCTAGTACAGTGGCAATCCTGTTGGGGAATTCCAGTCCGGGGCTATCCTGTCCATGGCTATCCTGTTCACTACCCGCAATCAATTTCAAATTCATTTTTAGATTATATCCATTGGAAGAACATTTTTCTCTGTTGTGGCTGTTAAGCTTGTGCTTCTTTGGGCATTGCAATAAGGTTTGGCTAAGCACATATAAAAAATGGCGTAATTGAAAGCAAAGCTTAGCAGAAATAAAAGGGCTGACGCCTTGAAGCCTCCTCTCAAAGGTTACACCCCCACCTCTAATATACACCCCCTCAAGAGATAAACCTTCCCTCAAGGGTGGACAAGCCCCTACTCCTGGTAGGCATGCGCCCGCCATCCAGCATAGACTAACTAAATAAGTATGTATACAGATGTTTGCATAAAAATTCCTTGAGTTTAAATTTCGAGATGTGTATAGATATGTATTTTAAGCTAATATAAAAAATAATCACTTCTTGAGGGGGTGTATTCTTGAGGGGTGGGTGTATCTCTTGAGGGGGGTGTAACTTTTGGGGGAGGGGGGGTTCTGTACATCAGCCAAGAAAAAGAGAATTGGTGAATATATTTTGCATGAGAATCTCTTGAGGCCTTATTCACTCAAAAGCGAGGATGCGAATGGTGTCATTAATAATAGAATGTGATAGAGGCGGCTTATTTTCTTGAGCGTGAGACCCTTCAAACGAAATCGTTTAGTCAGGAACCTGCACTATCAATTACTGCAACCAGTTGCGTTGTTAGAAGTTCATTCTCACTTTAAGTATTCTTCAGCTATGCGTTATCAAAGCTAGGTGCAAAAAGGGTGAGATGGAGTGAAATAAAGTAGCACATGAGACTGGATAAAAGCTCATGCCTTATTTTAAGCCATTCTTCATTTCTTTTTTCGACCATTTGGCCTTGCTTCCGTCGAAACCAATAACCCCCAGTATGTCTGAAATAACTTTCCCTTTTTGCTAGTCCAAAACGATTTTCGACCGCGGAGCAAATCTGTCGTTTTAGTTCATGCAAGCGGCGATAAGTTTATTTCTGAATGAGCTTTTAGCGGATAAATTTTTGTCGAGTTAAATCAAATCAATTAGTGATTATTACTTGAAGCAGAAAAGTTGCCCAAGAAACATGTTTTTGATCAATTGCTTGGCAGAAATGATTAAAATATCTAAATAAAGCGCGATTTCCGAGTTATGTAGCCTTAACCTAAATAAATATCAGCAAATTCTTAGTTTCGATGAGGAGAATTCAAGGCTAAAAATCTCAAAAATTGTTCGATTTGCGTCATCAGTTTATTTGTTAGGCCAAGTGTCCATTTGTTTTTTCACGTCCCTAATGAGTAGCTTACTATCGGAGGCCTATGCAAGATACATTCAAAAATAGCTGTCAAAAAATTAAGAATGCCGCTTTACACGCAATGGAGTGTGATAGATAGGTTAGGGCATTGTTAGTTAAAGAAGGACGCTCGTTCAGAAACTTATCGTGTTGGCATGAGCCGAAATATTGATCTTTAACAAATCTCTTATGTAGATGTCAAAAATTACCATAATAGGCTTGAATTTTACTCAAATATCTGCCTGGTAACTAAGATTCACCAACATTTAACCATTCTTTTCATAGCGATTGTTTGGCTCATGCCAATGGCTGCACCGTGGGAGCTCTATTATTTGAGCCCTTGTTAAGCATTCAAAAAGCATTAAAACTTAGCTTGCTATTTCCATCATTAAAACTTCACCCGTTTTATTGTTTTTGCTAGTTCCGAGCGATCGATGGTGTTTATAAAATTAGGCGGCAAATTCGATTTTTTTCGGTGAGCTAACTTTGTCGAAATCTAATTTGCTCCACGAAGACTAGCAGTCAGTCTTTGGTTTTCTAATACGCTCGTTTTTAAGTTAGAGTTGATGTTTGTCGATAATGCTCAATAAAAGATCTCATTGAAGGCAATTTCAAGACGAACAAGTATATGGCGCAAAGCGCAATAGGTGACCGCGGAGCACACCACCTTCCAGCTTACAATATGAATGCATGAAATTTCGCCACTCCAAAGGGCAAGTCTATGGTTTTTCACCCATTTTCTAAAGTAAGCACAGATTTGGAATTGCTATATATGACTTGTGAACAAAAAACTCAAGTCTTCTGTTCAATTCTGAGCCGTTCAGCTGTTACTGATTATTAATGCCATTGCCATGCATGAAAGTTTGTCACTCAAGAGGGTAAGTCTGTGGTTTCTCAACCATTTTCGAAAGTAAGCACAGATTTGGAATCGCTAAATATGACTTGTGAACAAAAAAACTCAAGTCCTCTGTGCAATTCTGAGCCGTTCAGCTGTTACTGATTATTGATGCCATTGCCGTGCGTGAAAGTTTGTCACTCAAGAGGGTAAGTCTGTGGTTTCTCAACCATTTTCAAAAGCAAGCACAGATTTGGAATCGCTATATATGACTTGTGAACAAAAAATCTCAAGTCTTCTGTTCAATTCTGAGCCGTTCAGCTGTAACTGATTATTGATGCCATTGCCATGCATGAAAGTTTGTCACTCAAGAGGGTAAGTCTGTGGTTTCTCAACCATTTTCGAAAGTAAGCACAGATTTGGAATCGCTATATATGACTTGTGAACAAAAAAATCAGGTCTTCTGTGCAATTCTCAAGATTACAGGTGCTACAGCGCAAAAACTGTATATTGCAATTTTCAAGCCTTCCTACCCACAAAAGTAATGTTTCAAGTGCTCGGAAACCGGTTCCACCCCTCCAGATCTTCGTAAAATAGCATTACCTTTCAGGGAAAAAAAAAGTGTGTCAAGATCCGTTGAGAATTCGCCCGTGGACAGCATTTCCAGATACACACATATACACATATACACATATACACATACCTGAGGACAAAAGTTCAGTAACCTCTATAGACTGTGAAATTTATTGAGGGCCGTGGAAAGCTGGCTCGATTTGATGACAGCCGCCAGTTCAAAAAGAATACGAGCCCAAAGCTTGACTTCAATGAATGACAAAAGCGATCCAATATTAGCAAGGCTAGCTTGCCATTGATGAATATACGACCGGGATGAAAAAGCAAAAAAAAACGAGTTGTAAGCAAGCATTGATGAAGATGCAGGAAGATTAGTGTTTGACGCTTTTGAATGGCGGTAGGGAGAGGAAACCCGTTCGGCGATGCCAGAGCAGCTTTGTCTTCCGTCCTGCGTCTTCATCCCAACCCAATACATACGCCTGAACAGCCGGCCGTGATGTACTGGCCTTGCCTCCTCCTTAGCTGCTTGGCCGTGGCCTCTGCCTGTAAGTGAAGCTCCTTCCGCAGCCCTGAGTGAAAGTGTGAATGAGCAGACCGATGCAACTTCCGTCCTCTGCGGCTGATCCTGGACGAGGCCTACGTGAAGCAGGGGGAGTACAAGTGCAACACCGCCGCCATTGCTCACCTCGTCAAGCCTTACTCCACCGTCCCTATTCATTCATACTTACTCCATACTTACTACACAACCACACTTCGCTTCTATTCCAGGCCAACTTTGGCGGTGACGTTCAAACCATCGTGGTCAAGAAGACCCCGAAATGGTGCATGGGCAGCTTTTTGCAGGGTTTTACACTTGGCATCCATCCACAGCATTCTGAATGGACACATGCTTTTCTTGAGGTATTGAGCTGGAGGGAACGGAAATGTTCTGTGAGCACGAATATTCCGAAGCTGAATATAACGAGAAGAAGACCAAGCTCATCAAGGAGCCCTGCTACATTGCTGTCTGGATGACGTCGCCTTATGAATCCGAGTTAGATTTCTATTTTTTCCGAGTTGGCTTCAAGCTTTCCTTTCGTTGCAGATTCGCGCGAGCCCTCAGACTGACGGAGGAATGTGATGAGAACGAAGAATTCGCTCAGAAGAGGAAAACAGCTAAGCTCGCTCGTTCTCTTCGACTGTGATTTCTGTCTGTATCATTCTGAGCGGCTTTTGCATTTATTTGCATTCATCTCTTCACATATTAAGAAAATATGGAAATCTTCAAAAAGCAGATGTAAATACAGAAAGATCATTGAAAGGCTGGTAGGAAGGAAGCGCAAAGGAAGGAAGGAAACCCGTTTGGTGTGTGGGCATAGCCAGGGAGAGCTTTGTACGATGCCTGGTCCATATGCACACCGCCATTAGGACCCGTCAAACTTCCCTGATGAGGACCTATCGATTTCTTCTGCTCGCTCTTTCCTGCCACCTGACACATGCTGGATGTTTGGACTCACATTCTCACCCAGACTTTTAGAAAAGAGGCTTTCCAGATCGTTGTCCGAACGAGCTTCTCTCCAAGACCATCGACTATGTCTACAAGAAAGTACTCCGAAAATCCTGTCCTCCCAAAACGGCCGCTATGCTGGCCAAAACCTGGGGCATGGTTGGTCAATTCCTCACCTCATCTCATCCCATCCCCTCATCCCTCCAATTCCTTCCTGCAGGCCAATGTGGGCGGAAGTGTGCAGTCGATGGTGATTCGCAAGAACTTCGAGTGGCAGTGGGGCGCCGTCTTTGGCGGTGAGCCTCCGACAGAGTTTAGAGTGAAGAGACGAGTGTGGGTGGGAGTTGACAGCGATGGGGGAGGGTGATGAAGATATGTTCTGCGAGAAGGAGTTCCGGAGCAGGGGGAAGGCATAGAGCCCTGCTACTTCGCCGTCTGGCAGTCTGGCCTTCGTCGCGGCAAGTAGCTCCCGACCCCCTAGGCTGGCGCTATGGACGGTGGAGGAATGTGTGGGTGGGATTGAGGACGTCGATTCTGATGGGCCAAGACCCTTGCGCCCCGCTGGAGGAGCCCATCGAGCCCACAGAGCCTCCAACTCCAGAGCCGGACTATCAGGAGACCACGCCCGACTACTACGCTGATGCCTACGGCATACCCGGAGGCCCCAACACGTCTTCCATCCCTCCTTTCATTAGTGAGAAATAGAAGGGAAGGTATTGATTGAATGAGGGTGCAGAGAGGATGACATTCCCTGGAAGGAAGTGAAGGTGAACGGCAGCGATCCAGAGCGGATCGAGCGTCTGCGTCGACTACGCCGTCTGCGCCAGTTCTCTTTCCTTTTCACTAGCAGAATGAGAAGAAGAAGAAGAAGAAGGGTGCGTGAGGCGGGCTTTGCGAAGGCAGCGAGCACAAGCTGCAGCACGTCAAAGCAAAATTCACAGACTTCGCCAATGATTTGCGCTATTTTCATGTGTTTTTCTTTTTTTGTTTGCTTTGCGTTTTGTAAGAAACTGGTCAAGGCACAACGATATATGAATAATATGTCATCGAGACTCCTAAAAAGCAGAACCATCCTTTCACTCCTCCGCTGCCTTCGATCAAAATACGGAAAATCTGTCTCACACTCAATGATGTTCCCGCTTATTTATATATTAGACGTTACACCGTGAATAGGCGTAATCAGTAGGCCCTTTTCGACTTTTTGCGTTATTTTATATTAGACAGGAGAGGTGCCTGTAACGGCTATTTCTACCGTGTTTTTTTTAACAATTTTTTTCGGGCTCTGCTGTGCTCTGCAGCTGTCTTGAAGCATATAAAGCCTTCCCTATCCCTATTCTATAGCATGGGAGGCATCCCCTTCCCTCTATTGAAGCATTGGAGGCCTCCCCATTTTCTATGCTATTGGGAGGAGGGGCCCCCTTCCCCTATGTTGAATTCTTGAACTATGTTGAATCATTGAGAGCCTCCCCCCTCAGACATAGGAACAAGGGGAGGCAGATTTGAAAATCAGGCATCTGGGTGTGAAGCTTCTCATCTACATAGCATCGTATAAGATAGTAAGCCTCTACTATCCATATGCTAAGGATGGTATGCGGCCTCCATCTTTATGCTATAGCATGGGCAGAGCACCCAAGTAAAACTCTTTTTGATTTTACTTGAGTTTTGCTAGGATAGTTTTTTTATAAAACTTTTATATTACTTTTTTAGTCACACTGGGCTTCCACAGCTGCAAATTACATCGCATGAAATCCT
>JASANA010002504.1:0-22266 GCA_030248095.1 Ptycholaimellus sp. GST1_10
CCTGGAGGTCGTCGACGATGGGCTGCTAGAGCGTGTACGCTGACAGCCGGGGAAGTGGAGGGTCACTGTAGGGCTAGAGCCGGGACTCAGAGCTAGGCTCAGTGGGGAGTCTGGGCTGGGTCTGAGGTGAGATGGGCTGATGAGGGGGCTTGGCAGAGGGAGTGACTGAGGCTGGAGGAGTAGCTGGCTGGGTACCTCCGATCATCCCCCCACATTGGGGGCAGGGCCATAGTGGAGGGGAGGTGGTGATAGTGTAGAGAAGCGGGGGAAGGATTTTCAAACTCTTGTGTGTGGAGACCAAAGCAGGCTAGGCAGAGGCCTGTCCCTCTGGAGCGCTGGTGGAAAAACTTTGGCTTCATTTATCACCATTAGGTGTCGAAAGAAGCATCCTGTGTGCGATCAGCCAGTGTGTGTTTAAGAAGGGTGTGTAAAGCTGACGAATAGGGCAATTAGGCTGAGAGAGAGGGATCATTAAACGATCCAGGCACTGAGGCAGTGGGGCAATTAGAGCTGACAGATGGGCGCCAGTGTTTGTGGAGGCCGCTTTTTGTGAGGGGCACAAAAAGGCAGGGGCGGAGGCAGTGCAGAGTCATTAATTGTCCACGCTTAGCTGCTCCTTGGAGGATGCTTTTTCTGGAGGGGGGGCAAAAAGAGGGGTGTGGTGGCAGGACGGGTAATTAATCGCCCGCTGTTTGCCACTCCTTGGAGGCTGCTTTTTGTGGCTTGCGCCAAAAAGCGTAGGCCCGCGGAGGGAGGGGCAATTAGTCTGCCCTCTCTTCTTGCCGCTGTTCTTGCGAAGACTGGGGGAGCAGGTTCCTGATAGTGGAGGCAGGGGGGTTTGCAGGGGAGTGTGTGTTGCGCGCTGAAGATTGGAGTGTACAGCAAGGGGTGTAGGCAGGGGGGGGGGGGTGTTTGCAGGGTGCCGAATAGTAGGTAGGAGGGCTGGGCAGGCGGCGAAGCAAGGCAAAGCTTGAAGCTGCTGTGTTTGAGTTTGCTTGCCCCGAAGTCGCTGCCATGCACTTTATGCAGTGTCAAAACATTCGTAATATGCCGCACTGATCCGAGGGTTCTTTTTGAAGCAGCCATGTAGGCTGTCGAAGTAGACGTCTGGTAGTCTGCACGTGTTGGATCAGCCTCCTAGTTGGCTGCGAAGCAAACTCTGAGTAGTTGGCTTGTGTCAAATCAGCCACCTGTTTGGCTGCAAAGCAGACTCGAAGTAGCCTACACTTGTAGTTGGCCGCTGGTTTGGCTGTGAAATGGGGCTGTCTAAGCTGGGGCTGTCTAAGCTGGGCATGGCTTAGGCGCCTGTTGCACTGGAGACTGTGAGACTTTGAAGGCATGAATTGAGGTGGACGTGTATGTCGGGGGTGCACTGGGCGGACATGCAGGGCTTGTAAGGCATGGGCGTCTTGTACAAGCGAGGCCGCCAGAGGGAGGGCAGGGGGGCCTTTGGCCGCATATAGGCTGCAGGAGGGAGGGAGGCAGGAGGCTTTAGGGTACGCCTTTTAGGCATTGCAGAGTGACGAGGGCCTTTCAAGGGTGAGGAGAAAGTAGTATTTTCTGTGCACTTCTTATGACTGGAACAGTTGGCCTAGTTGAATTGTGCCAAGTTCCGCAGCTCGGGATGACAGTGTCTTGGCTGCTCAGGTTTATGTCATTTCTCTTACGTCAGTTCTCTAGGCCCATAGGCAGGGGCATGTGGCCGTGCAATAGCTTAGGTTAAATGCAGCGAAGAGTTTTACGCAGCTCGGGATGACACTGAGCAATTGCTGCAGGTTGAGGGCTGGGAAGAAGTTGACGCAGCTTGGGATGATGCCAGGCAGGTTGCACTTATTGATGGCCACGATGAGTTTTCTGCAGCTCAGGATGACATTGGCAACTTGCTCGGGTTTACAGATGCTGAGTCTGAGAGGCAGGGCGGAGTTGGAGGAACTGCCAGAGCAGAGCTGTCAGAAGGCCACTCCAAAAGAGGCTTTGAAGAGTTACGTAAACTTTATGTTTAGTGCCACTCTCGCTTCCTTTTGGAGTCATTGAAAGAAGCATAGATAGAATTTGCATATTTTAATAGATAGTGCAAAGTCTGGCAGGTGGCGAATTGATTGCAGTTGGCCAATTCGTTGGCGTGCTAGTGGACGCGGTGCAGGAAGCCATCCAGGTTTCCGTAGGCCTTGTGAGGTCTGGAGAGGACGCCTTCCAGGATGCGGAACTTCATGATGCCGTATGCTGTCATGCAGTTGCCGAAGTTGTTGCGGAAGCCATCCAGGATTCCATAGGCCTTGTACACCACCAACCTCTGACTGATGGGCACAGTAGGGAAGGAGGGTGATAGTGATGGCCATTGTGGAATTGGAGAGATGTCTTCCTAGGTGGAGCTCCATGGCACTGTGTGTGTACATGTAGCTGCCGGAGTAGAAGGCGACGCAGATGTTGGACTGGTTCTGCTTGATGCCGGAGCAGAGTATAGGCAGCAAGCAGTGGCCGCAGTCGATCAGACGGATTTTGGAGGCCAGCTGATGTCGCTGATGGCGAGCTGGAAGTGTCAGAGGCTGCAGTTAAAGCTGTCCAGCATGCTGAACAGGTTGCAGTCCACGGCATTCAGGTTCCAGTTGTGGCCATCCAGAAAGCCATAGTGAAAGCAGTGGTAGTTGTCCAGGAGCTATGCTGTCTTCAGGGACGGGCAGAAGGAGGAGGGCGCAGGTCTCTGGAGGGCCCTTTGTGGCCGGCATTGCTGTCAGAGAGGACGAAGGCCTCAAAGGCATTGCGCTCACAGTTGACGCTGTCCATGAAGTAGTCCTTCTGGCCATGGGCGATCAAGCTGGGGTTGCAGGTGACTGGCAGGCCGTAGAAGCTGCAGTGTAGGCAGTCCACTAAGCTGTGCCTATTCAAGTCATTGTCAACCATTGAAGAGTAGAGGCCGATTCTGAATCGGTTTCGCTGGTTGTCTTCCAGTATCTTGCACAACGATTTATGTAATCATAAGAGATTAGTAAATCTAGATGGGCGAGGTCAAAAGATGGTGGTCGATTCTGAATCGGGCTGTTCTTCTTCAGCGATGCTTGAAAGTTTACAAATCCGAATGGATTTTGTAAATGGTGATTGCTGGCAAAGATTGCAGCAGGCAGCCGTGAGTTTTGAAAACTGATCAGAGCCAATTTTTGAACTCAAGCAGCAAAGATGAAGCTTCGGCTGGATGGCTGGCAGCTGCTGGCTGGTGAAGATTGCAGTGAGCAGCAGCGAGTTTGAAAACTGACTGGAGCCAATTTTGAATTTCTAGCAGTGGAGGCGAAGATTCCGTTGCTGGCTGGTAGCTGCAGGGAATTTCAGAATCCATTCAAGGATAATGAAATTGCCGTCAACGATGCTTGCGTAGATGGCAAGAAAACAACTTTGCAGTTAGTTTTCAATGCTCAAGCAGTGAAGTTGATTCCGTGCCAATGTAGACTGGGGCTGGAAGCAGAGTGCTTTGAAAACTGACAATAGCCAATTTTTCAAAGTCCAGCCGCTAAATCGTTTTGGAGCTGGTAGGCTGGCAGCAGTAGAGAATTTCAGAATCCGTTCAAGGATAATGAAATTCTGTTGACGATGCTTGCAAAGATGGCATGAATGAAACTTTTCAGTTAATTTTCAATGCCAGGCAATGGATTCGAATCTTGTCTCAATCATTGGCATAGAATGATTTCACAAAATCTGTAAGGATAGAGTGAAATCATTGAAGCAGGTTGGTAGTTGAAGAGGAACTTTTCAGTTCGCTTCTGGACCCATTGCAGCAAAGTACGGTGGCAATGTTGTTGATTGATGTCATCGATGACGTTGCTTGACATAGAGAGTTTTGCAATATCCAATCAAGGATAGCATGAAACTTGGAGCTGCGATGTTGCTGGTGAAGATTGGATATTGAAAATAGACTCAAAGTCAATTTTCAATTCCTTGCAGTGTAGTCGCAGATGCTGCTGTATCAAAGTTCACGAGGCCTGCTCTGGATGAGTGAAGTTCTGTCGCTGCAGGTGATTCTGTCTAGCAGCGAAGCAAAGGCCGGCATTGCAGGCTGGTCTCGATTTGCTGTCCTGTTGTGGTAGATCGGTGACTGGAGCCGTTGACTCGAACGCTGTTGTTAGAAGGCGGCGAGATCAAAGGCTGGAGTTGTAGAATGGGCGCTGTAGGCGGAAGTTGGGCTGGGCATTGTAGTCAGCTTTGTAGAGGTGGTTGGTCGTAGGGTACAGCTGAGCAACCTAGCTCTCTGTTCTACCAAATGCTGTGGTACATTGCAGCAGGAACGTAGTGAGGATCTCTTTAGTCGTTCACTGAGCAGTGAAAAGGGAGGGCGACAGGAGCGGGTTTATAGACAGAATGATCTCGGCACCTCTCCACCCGCCTCATCAACCCAAGGTCACCGAAACTCGCTTGGGAAACGCCACAACCACCTTGCCTCCATGGATTATGATGCATCATTAAAGTTCGAGCACCAGAAATGTTCTTTAAAGAAGGTTTCAGGCTTTTTGTGGATAAAGTTATGGTTCATGGACTTGATCGTTATAAAGATGTATCTATTGATAATAGTAAATGGGGTACTACTGAAGAAGCTGCTTTACGAGCATTAAGTAAAAAGGTTATGACTATATCTGCAGTTGGATGTCACTGGCATGATATCATTGGTTATTCTATTGAATGTGGAGAGAGCTATTATATCAATGAAATTCTCAGCAACCCATTTTCCTTAACTGAAAAAATAGGTCCGGCAAGATACACAAAATGCATTTTTGACAAACTACCCCAACAACCTTAGTACAATACATACATTTTACAAAGTAATTATTACATTTTTCAAGAATCATGATATATGGAAACATTTCTCCTGTTTCAAGATCCCATTCAAGTCAGTATACATCTTCATGAGCTTTTAAAAGAAAACAATACATTTGCATATCAAGCTGCATTTGATTTGCAAGACAACCATCCTTCTCATTTTATACAAGATGTGATCAGGCACTTAGGCTCTTCTTCAGAAGAGTTTTCTTAACATACTGAATGGGTACTATTTAAATAAATATGTTCAACATTTCTACACATCCAACTCAACAGACGTTTCCATAAAGAGCTCAAATGATGGTTTTATTAAAAGATGATGTCAAATACCTAATCAAATAGCACACACTGCAACGCTTATGATATATGCATTAATGAATATAAAATACATATTACATCTGGCTCTGGAAATATACATTTCATTGTTGACAATTTGCCATGGGTGAACAAAGCCACTCAATGGCATGAATTTGCCACTAGTTCTACATTGGGGATACTTTATAGATATAATCATATGAATGCAATTGAGTCACTCCAAGATGGTCTTCCACATCATGAACATGCCACAGGATCAAATGCACTTGTAATTAATGAGTATAACTTTACACAGGGAGGTGGCTTATTTGGACTAGGACTGCTTTGTGCCAACACCTCCTATCAACCTGTCTTAGACTATCTTTTGAATTGTGCTAAGCTTAATTCCATTCCTCATCGTGTTGGTGTATGCATGGGCATTGGTGTTTTAGCTATGGGCCTTTGTAGATAAGATATTTTGGAAATCCTTTTGACAAGTTCTTTATCCACAACTATGAAGGAAAAACATGATTCACCACTGTTTATAGATAGATTCAGATTCAGGTGTTTTAGGCATGGCTGGTGCCATTGGAACAGGTCTCCTCATGCTTGGGTCAGGAGATAAGATACATCATCGTCTAGTTCAAATTGGATTTGAAACAAATAGCCAAAGGTACTGCTATTGCCTTAGCACTTATACACTGGGGAAATCAAAAAAAATCACAAACAGTCATTCAAACCTTATGGAATGAATCTAACCAAAATTTACGCCATGGTAGTGCATTAGCTGCTGGAACATCCTATGGCTGCAACTGATCAAAGTAAACATGTTCGCAAAGCAGCACGAGTAGTAGCATTAGGTTTAGTTCTTTTCAAACAGCCACAAGATGAATGCAAAAATATTATTGTTCCTTTGTTATGTAACTACTGTCCATATACACGATGTGGGGGGGGGGTATTTGCTCTAGCATTTTGTTTTGCAGATACAGGAAGCACTGAAGCACTAAAGTTAATAACGCCATTACTTGTTGATGATTCAAATATTGTCCGTGCTGCTGCAATGATCACAGCGAGTTTAACTTCTGTTGGATGGAGTGATTCAAGCTTGCCTGAATGGAAAAATATAAGAAAACAAATACAGTCTCATATTGCCCACAAGTCCCCAAAATTAAATAAGGCTCATGATAAAACGCTGAATCAACCATATTTGCCAAATGAAGAAATTGGTTTATTTTCCGCAATATTAAGCATGGGAATAGCAAATGCAGCACAGTGTAATGCAACCATATCTACCACTACAAAATCTGGGTCATTTGACAATCAAACTCTTATTGGCCTTTTGCTGTTTTCGGAACACTTCACTTGGCTGTCATTGGCAAATTTTCATTCTCAATTCTCAATCTCTCTGCCATTCTCAATCTGGCAAAATTTGGCACGTCCCATGATCTGGCATGATGTAATGTTGATTGTGGTGGATTGCAGCAGGATCTCTTTATTCATGCACCGAAGAGGAGAAAGTGGGGGGAATTGGGAGCAGGTTCAGGACAGAATGAATGCCGGAACGGCTCTGCCTGCATCACCATCTCAAGGTCAACGAAACTGGCTAGGGAAACACCACAGCGCACCCGCGGGCAGCCAGGAAGAGGTGGAAGGGAATCACACCAGTCAGCTAGAGTAGGCAGAGGATCGGGGCCTTGTATTCTAAGCTACAAGCAGTGGAACGACTCAGGAAGGGTAACTATCAGACCCAACGCGGCGGATGTGGTGGAGCCGGAGCAGTGGAGTGGAGCCAAGCCGACCGTCGAGAGCCTCGCAGAACACGCAACGTTCTGGCCATACTGGGCTTGCCGGACAGTAGGCGAATCGAGCTCATAGACAATGCCCGATCGAAGTGTCTTCTTGGACTCGAGCTCTGTCTTCACAAGCGTCAACATTCTGTCCATTCCTGGGCCTTTCTTTGGATGCTCGTTCCACACACGGTATAGCGAGAGGTCCAGAAGAGAAGGGTCCCAGTAGAGATGAAGGCAAGTACGACCACAATAATCTTGATGATTGGCTTGACGAGGTACGAGCTGAGGCTGTCGATTCTCAACCAAGACGTCTTGGCTAGCTCTTGGACTCCTTGGGACAGAGCGTTGATGACGTTGCCCAATGAGTGTCCGCTTGCCTTGAGGTCTTGGGTTGTGTCATTGGAACTGAGGACAGAGTAGCTCGTATAGTTAATCAGTCCATATAGGTTCTCTTCGAATGCAGGTAGGTTCGACAAGTAAGCAACAAGATCAGCGAACGGAGGTCTCAGTCGTGAGCTGAACAGGACTGGAGTGTCATACCAGATGTTGGGTGGCGGATGTTGAGTGCGGGGCGGCTGAAGCATCGTAGCAAACGAACCATGTACAAAGCTCTTGAAGAAAGCGGCGGTCTCGTTGACTGGGACTGAACTTGTGAACTGGAAGGGTTGGACGTGATGACAGTCCGTGACGGGGCTGTGATGAGTCAGGTCTGTGCCCCCGTTGTCTGGCAGGAAAAGGAGTTCCCCTGTCTTGAGCCATACCGGCAGGAAGATGTAGCAAGTCTCTTCTCCCGGAAGTTGGTGGCTTGAGTAGACAGTCTCCACTTCCGCTTCCATACACTGAGAGACGTAGAGGGTCAATCCCAGTATCTCTGCAGAGATATCTTGGTGACCAGTGATGGCTCAGACGCCATTGGTGGGGCTCATTCAGACCATCTGCTTCAGCATTTGATACTGATGCTCTTCCATCAGACACATCCGGTGCTCATCACTCGACTCCACTTGCTTCGTCAAGTCCACCAGTTCGTCCACGGTGTAGTGCAACTTTGCTTCCACCGGATTGTGATGCTGAACCCAGTTCTCGATGTGGAGCAAGGTCTCAGGAATGGCTCCCCCCCACCCAACAAAGAAGAGAGAAACCCCCCATTGTGGGACTGTTCAGATGAGCCATGCTTCACTGCACTCGGACAAGCACGGGTGGAGCAGTGCACTGAAATCGCGCTACGTGAGAACAGCTTTCTGGTGCATGTTAGCTGTTGTTGCAGACCAACCAATGGGAGCAGTGCAGTGTTACTGCACACGCTTGAAGGGTGCTGTGGGACTGTTCAGATGAGCCATGCTTCACTGCACTCGGACAAGCACGGGTGGAGCAGTGCACTGAAATCGCGCTACGTGAGAACAGCTTTCTGGTGCATGTTAGCTGTTGTTGCAGACCAACCAATGGGAGCAGTGCAGTGTTACTGCACACGCTTGAAGGGTGCTGTGGGACTGTTCAGATGAGCCATGCTTCACTGCACTCGGACAAGCACGGGTGGAGCAGTGCACTGAAATCGCGCTACGTGAGAACAGCTTTCTGGTGCATGTTAGCTGTTGTTGCAGACCAACCAATGGGAGCAGTGCAGTGTTACTGCACACGCTTGAAGGGTGCTGTGGGACTGTTCAGATGAGCCATGCTTCACTGCACTCGGACAAGCACGGGTGGAGCAGTGCACTGAAATCGCGCTACGTGAGAACAGCTTTCTGGTGCATGTTAGCTGTTGTTGCAGACCAACCAATGGGAGCAGTGCAGTGTTACTGCACACGCTTGAAGGGTGCTGTGGGACTGTTCAGATGAGCCATGCTTCACTGCACTCGGACAAGCACGGGTGGAGCAGTGCACTGAAATCGCGCTACGTGAGAACAGCTTTCTGGTGCATGTTAGCTGTTGTTGCAGACCAACCAATGGGAGCAGTGCAGTGTTACTGCACACGCTTGAAGGGTGCTGTGGGACTGTTCAGATGAGCCATGCTTCACTGCACTCGGACAAGCACGGGTGGAGCAGTGCACTGAAATCGCGCTACGTGAGAACAGCTTTCTGGTGCATGTTAGCTGTTGTTGCAGACCAACCAATGGGAGCAGTGCAGTGTTACTGCACACGCTTGAAGGGTGCTGTGGGACTGTTCAGATGAGCCATGCTTCACTGCACTCGGACAAGCACGGGTGGAGCAGTGCACTGAAATCGCGCTACGTGAGAACAGCTTTCTGGTGCATGTTAGCTGTTGTTGCAGACCAACCAATGGGAGCAGTGCAGTGTTACTGCACACGCTTGAAGGGTGCTGTGGGACTGTTCAGATGAGCCATGCTTCACTGCACTCGGACAAGCACGGGTGGAGCAGTGCACTGAAATCGCGCTACGTGAGAACAGCTTTCTGGTGCATGTTAGCTGTTGTTGCAGACCAACCAATGGGAGCAGTGCAGTGTTACTGCACACGCTTGAAGGGTGCTGTGGGACTGTTCAGATGAGCCATGCTTCACTGCACTCGGACAAGCACGGGTGGAGTAGTGCACTGAAATCGCGCTACGTGAGAACAGCTTTCTGGTGCATGTTAGCTGTTGTTGCAGACCAACCAATGGGAGCAGTGCAGTGTTACTGCACACGCTTGAAGGGTGCTGTGGGACTGTTCAGATGAGCCATGCATCACTGCACTCGGACAAGCACGGGTGGAGTAGTGCACTGAAATCGCGCTACGTGAGAACAGCTTTCTGGTGCATGTTAGCTGTTGTTGCAGACCAACCAATGGGAGCAGTGCAGTGTTACTGCACACGCTTGAAGGGTGCTGTGGGACTGTTCAGATGAGCCATGCTTCACTGCACTCGGACAAGCACGGGTGGAGTAGTGCACTGAAATCGCGCTACGTGAGAACAGCTTTCTGGTGCATGTTAGCTGTTGTTGCAGACCAACCAATGGGAGCAGTGCAGTGTTACTGCACACGCTTGAAGGGTGCTGTGGGACTGTTCAGATGAGCCATGCTTCACTGCACTCGGACAAGCACGGGTGGAGTAGTGCACTGAAATCGCGCTACGTGAGAACAGCTTTCTGGTGCATGTTAGCTGTTGTTGCAGACCAACCAATGGGAGCAGTGCAGTGTTACTGCACACGCTTGAAGGGTGCTGTGGGACTGTTCAGATGAGCCATGCATCACTGCACTCGGACAAGCACGGGTGGAGCAGTGCACTGAAATCGCGCTACGTGAGAACAGCTTTCTGGTGCATGTTAGCTGTTGTTGCAGACCAACCAATGGGAGCAGTGCAGTGTTACTGCACACGCTTGAAGGGTGCTGTGGGACTGTTCAGATGAGCCATGCATCACTGCACTCGGACAAGCACGGGTGGAGTAGTGCACTGAAATCGCGCTACGTGAGAACAGCTTTCTGGTGCATGTTAGCTGTTGTTGCAGACCAACCAATGGGAGCAGTGCAGTGTTACTGCACACGCTTGAAGGGTGCTGTGGGACTGTTCAGATGAGCCATGCATCACTGCACTCGGACAAGCACGGGTGGAGTAGTGCACTGAAATCGCGCTACGTGAGAACAGCTTTCTGGTGCATGTTAGCTGTTGTTGCAGACCAACCAATGGGAGCAGTGCAGTGTTACTGCACACGCTTGAAGGGTGCTGTGGGACTGTTCAGATGAGCCATGCATCACTGCACTCGGACAAGCACGGGTGGAGTAGTGCACTGAAATCGCGCTACGTGAGAACAGCTTTCTGGTGCATGTTAGCTGTTGTTGCAGACCAACCAATGGGAGCAGTGCAGTGTTACTGCACACGCTTGAAGGGTGCTGTGGGACTGTTCAGATGAGCCATGCATCACTGCACTCGGACAAGCACGGGTGGAGTAGTGCACTGAAATCGCGCTACGTGAGAACAGCTTTCTGGTGCATGTTAGCTGTTGTTGCAGACCAACCAATGGGAGCAGTGCAGTGTTACTGCACACGCTTGAAGGGTGCTGTGGGACTGTTCAGATGAGCCATGCATCACTGCACTCGGACAAGCACGGGTGGAGTAGTGCACTGAAATCGCGCTACGTGAGAACAGCTTTCTGGTGCATGTTAGCTGTTGTTGCAGACCAACCAATGGGAGCAGTGCAGTGTTACTGCACACGCTTGAAGGGTGCTGTGGGACTGTTCAGATGAGCCATGCATCACTGCACTCGGACAAGCACGGGTGGAGCAGTGCACTGAAATCGCGCTACGTGAGAACAGCTTTCTGGTGCATGTTAGCTGTTGTTGCAGACCAACCAATGGGAGCAGTGCAGTGTTACTGCACACGCTTGAAGGGTGCTGTGGGACTGTTCAGATGAGCCATGCATCACTGCACTCGGACAAGCACGGGTGGAGTAGTGCACTGAAATCGCGCTACGTGAGAACAGCTTTCTGGTGCATGTTAGCTGTTGTTGCAGACCAACCAATGGGAGCAGTGCAGTGTTACTGCACACGCTTGAAGGGTGCTGTGGGACTGTTCAGATGAGCCATGCATCACTGCACTCGGACAAGCACGGGTGGAGCAGTGCACTGAAATCGCGCTACGTGAGAACAGCTTTCTGGTGCATGTTAGCTGTTGTTGCAGACCAACCAATGGGAGCAGTGCAGTGTTACTGCACACGCTTGAAGGGTGCTGTGGGACTGTTCAGATGAGCCATGCATCACTGCACTCGGACAAGCACGGGTGGAGTAGTGCACTGAAATCGCGCTACGTGAGAACAGCTTTCTGGTGCATGTTAGCTGTTGTTGCAGACCAACCAATGGGAGCAGTGCAGTGTTACTGCACACGCTTGAAGGGTGCTGTGGGACTGTTCAGATGAGCCATGCATCACTGCACTCGGACAAGCACGGGTGGAGTAGTGCACTGAAATCGCGCTACGTGAGAACAGCTTTCTGGTGCATGTTAGCTGTTGTTGCAGACCAACCAATGGGAGCAGTGCAGTGTTACTGCACACGCTTGAAGGGTGCTGTGGGACTGTTCAGATGAGCCATGCATCACTGCACTCGGACAAGCACGGGTGGAGTAGTGCACTGAAATCGCGCTACGTGAGAACAGCTTTCTGGTGCATGTTAGCTGTTGTTGCAGACCAACCAATGGGAGCAGTGCAGTGTTACTGCACACGCTTGAAGGGTGCTGTGGGACTGTTCAGATGAGCCATGCATCACTGCACTCGGACAAGCACGGGTGGAGTAGTGCACTGAAATCGCGCTACGTGAGAACAGCTTTCTGGTGCATGTTAGCTGTTGTTGCAGACCAACCAATGGGAGCAGTGCAGTGTTACTGCACACGCTTGAAGGGTGCTGTGGGACTGTTCAGATGAGCCATGCATCACTGCGCTGGGACAAGCACGGGTGGAGTAGTGCACTGAAATCGCGCTACGTGAGAACAGCTTTCTGGTGCATGTTAGCTGTTGTTGCAGACCAACCAATGGGAGCAGTGCAGTGTTACTGCACACGCTTGAAGGGTGCTGTGGGACTGTTCAGATGAGCCATGCATCACTGCACTCGGACAAGCACGGGTGGAGTAGTGCACTGAAATCGCGCTACGTGAGAACAGCTTTCTGGTGCATGTTAGCTGTTGTTGCAGACCAACCAATGGGAGCAGTGCAGTGTTACTGCACACGCTTGAAGGGTGCTGTGGGACTGTTCAGATGAGCCATGCATCACTGCACTGGGACAAGCACGGGTGGAGTAGTGCACTGAAATCGCGCTACGTGAGAACAGCTTTCTGGTGCATGTTAGCTGTTGTTGCAGACCAACCAATGGGAGCAGTGCAGTGTTACTGCACACGCTTGAAGGGTGCTGTGGGACTGTTCAGATGAGCCATGCATCACTGCACTGGGACAAGCACGGGTGGAGTAGTGCACTGAAATCGCGCTACGTGAGAACAGCTTTCTGGTGCATGTTAGCTGTTGTTGCAGACCAACCAATGGGAGCAGTGCAGTGTTACTGCACACGCTTGAAGGGTGCTGTGGGACTGTTCAGATGAGCCATGCATCACTGCACTCGGACAAGCACGGGTGGAGTAGTGCACTGAAATCGCGCTACGTGAGAACAGCTTTCTGGTGCATGTTAGCTGTTGTTGCAGACCAACCAATGGGAGCAGTGCAGTGTTACTGCACACGCTTGAAGGGTGCTGTGGGACTGTTCAGATGAGCCATGCATCACTGCACTGGGACAAGCACGGGTGGAGTAGTGCACTGAAATCGCGCTACGTGAGAACAGCTTTCTGGTGCATGTTAGCTGTTGTTGCAGACCAACCAATGGGAGCAGTGCAGTGTTACTGCACACGCTTGAAGGGTGCTGTGGGACTGTTCAGATGAGCCATGCATCACTGCGCTGGGACAAGCACGGGTGGAGTAGTGCACTGAAATCGCGCTACGTGAGAACAGCTTTCTGGTGCATGTTAGCTGTTGTTGCAGACCAACCAATGGGAGCAGTGCAGTGTTACTGCACACGCTTGAAGGGTGCTGTGGGACTGTTCAGATGAGCCATGCATCACTGCACTCGGACAAGCACGGGTGGAGTAGTGCACTGAAATCGCGCTACGTGAGAACAGCTTTCTGGTGCATGTTAGCTGTTGTTGCAGACCAACCAATGGGAGCAGTGCAGTGTTACTGCACACGCTTGAAGGGTGCTGTGGGACTGTTCAGATGAGCCATGCATCACTGCACTCGGACAAGCACGGGTGGAGTAGTGCACTGAAATCGCGCTACGTGAGAACAGCTTTCTGGTGCATGTTAGCTGTTGTTGCAGACCAACCAATGGGAGCAGTGCAGTGTTACTGCACACGCTTGAAGGGTGCTGTGGGACTGTTCAGATGAGCCATGCATCACTGCGCTGGGACAAGCACGGGTGGAGTAGTGCACTGAAATCGCGCTACGTGAGAACAGCTTTCTGGTGCATGTTAGCTGTTGTTGCAGACCAACCAATGGGAGCAGTGCAGTGTTACTGCACACGCTTGAAGGGTGCTGTGGGACTGTTCAGATGAGCCATGCATCACTGCACTGGGACAAGCACGGGTGGAGTAGTGCACTGAAATCGCGCTACGTGAGAACAGCTTTCTGGTGCATGTTAGCTGTTGTTGCAGACCAACCAATGGGAGCAGTGCAGTGTTACTGCACACGCTTGAAGGGTGCTGTGGGACTGTTCAGATGAGCCATGCATCACTGCACTGGGACAAGCACGGGTGGAGTAGTGCACTGAAATCGCGCTACGTGAGAACAGCTTTCTGGTGCATGTTAGCTGTTGTTGCAGACCAACCAATGGGAACAGTGCAGAGAGAGGAGGGCTCCAATGTCTCACCATAACGTGGGGGGCTAGTTGCAAAGGTAGGTTATCAGGCTTATGTGCTGAATTTGAGGTTTGGATGATGATTTAACAACTGCTTCAACCTTGCCACTAAGCGCCCTCAATAACTTTACTTGATCTATCAGCAGTGATCGGGAAGAGGTAATTTAAGATGGCTGCTTGGGTGAAACGTACACCTTTGGATTTTATCGTTAGCGCTGTTCTTGCAAAATGGCCACAATTGATGCCATGGAAGCACATCCAAAGAAGTGTTTTGTGTAACGTGTTACTTGTATATGCAAAACAAAAACTGGAAATTATGCAATCGAATTCCTGAAATATTAATATACAAATTTCAAACAATATATAGAATAGTTTTCATGTTTTCAACTGCTACTTTTATTTGAGTGGAACGTCCTAATTTTAGTTTTATAACAAAGACAGAACAGAAAACAAAGACTGTACTCATGTAGTGCAGAATGTGGGCAGTACAGAACATAAAGACCGCTCTCACTTAGTGTCGACTGTGGGCAGGACATAACATAAAGCCGCTCTCACGTAGTGCAGACTGTGGGCAGAACAGAACACAAAGACTGCTTTCACGTAGTGCAGACAATGGGCAGAACAGAACACAAAGGGCGCTCTCACGTTGTGTAGACTGTGGGCAGGACATAACACAAAGCCGCTCTCACGTAGTGAAGACTGTGGGAAGTACAGAACATAAAGGCCACTCTCACGTAGTGTAGACTGTGGGCAGGACAGAACACAAAGGCCGCTCTCACGTAGTGCAGAATGTGGGCAGAACAGAACCCAAAGACTGCTCTCACGTAGTGCATGTTGTGGAAGCCAACAACATTATTTTTCTCTAAGGGAGGGTGGTGAATCTTACGTAGAGCAGACGATGCCCCCAGTTCGTGCAGAGATTGCTCTCACGTAGATCAGATGGTAGCCACAACTCATGCAAAAACTGCTCTCAATTTGAGCAGACGGTGGCCACAACTCTTGCTAAGAATGTTCTCTTATAGAGCAGATGGTGCCCGGAACTCGTGCGAAGACTGCCGTCACGTAGTGTAGACGGTACCCCCAGGCCCCAACTCGTGCAAAGACTGAAGGTGTCTACAACTCGTGCAAAGACTGCTCACATAGAGCAGATTACGCCCCGAACTTGTGCAAAGACTGCTCTCACATAGATCAGATCATGTCCACAACTCGTGCACAGACTGCCATCACGTAGAGCTCGTAGATGATTCTATTTATATGCTGAAAGCTGACAAAGCCCAATCTATGGTGGTTATGGACAATGAACAACTGGAAAAAACATTCATGAATCCAGATTGTTATGAACCAGTTGATGAAAGAGCCTGGAGACGCAGTAATGAAAAATGTCAAACCTTCATATCAAATCGTCTTAAACCCATTGGAAACAAAGAAGGGAAAAATAAAAGCTAACATTACCACACTCAAAGCATACAATTACAGCAGGTACATGGAATACATGAGTCTCCAAAAAAGTGCTGGTCTTCCATGTAGTGCATACATAATGCCAAAAACACATAATTTCAAGGAACGTCAACTGCATAGCTCAGTGATGCAGCACCCGGGCCTCCCTACTCCTTCCCTTCCACTACCCATTGACCCCCTGATACTTTGACAATGATGCCAGAAAAAACCATTCATGATCGACTGCTACGCATTGACGTCTGGACTCAGCACCATGATTCAGATGAGGCGAAGCTTCAATACATCATGGGCAAGCTGGTGGGCGTGATTGAGAAGGTGGAGCTCTCCGACGAGCACTGGCTGTGCATGCTGGAGGAACATCAGTATCAGCACCTGAAGTAGATGCTCCGAATGAGCCCCACCAACTGCATCTGTGCACGCACTGGAAGAATGGACATCACCGCAGAAGTTCTGCATCATCTGCATCTCCCATCATCTGCATCTCCCAGTGCTTCGTCGCTGACAGCACACTTGTCTATTCCTACCATTAGCTATTGGGAGAAGACAAGTGCCAACTGTTCATGTGAGTGAAGTTGAAAGCGGGCGAGGTGATGTTACTGCCTGATGGCGTGGGCACATACCTCGCCTACCATAGTCCCATCATCGACTGTCACCACGTCAACCCTTTCCAGTTCATGGACCCCGCCTCGGCAGAAGAGATCACTGCCTTCTTCAAGAACTCCAGCCCAACATCACCTAAAACACCCCCATCCTTTTCAACGCTTGTATCATGCCTCCATTCTCTAACTTCGTGGCCTGCTCTTCGAACTTGGCAGTGCTGGAGCGGAAGCTCAACCGTCTACGATGGGAAACTTCATGGGGACATTGTCTGAAGGAGCTCAGGGACTGACGAAGACCTCCTGGTCTGGCATTAACAATCTTGGCTCCTCCATCGTCAAGCCCATCGTCACCATCATCAGCATCATCGCCGCCGTAGTGCTGATCTTCTAGTCTTCCCAGTACACCTCCTGCGGAGCTACGATTAGGAGGAGGGCGAGGGAATGTAAGAAGAAGTTCCAAGAGGCCGCTATCCTCTGCAATCTGCCTAGTAGGCTTCCTATGGCCAGGATGTCATGGAAGTGCACGCTCTGCAAATTCCGCTACAACTACCAATGACCCTCTCCATAGACTCCCTCCGAGTGGACTCTCAAGTTCAGGCGGTGGCCTTCCAAGTCTCTGCTTCCCACAGCCAAAGTCCCAGCCTGAGCCGAGCTTAGAGCCTGTGGCGTGGGCTGGTTCCAGTGTCCGCCTCAGTCGCACGGCCTCACAAAGCTCAGCCCGCCGACCTGGGGCATTCTACACAGTCCATGCGCAGCTCGCGCACTACTCTCACCTGCTCCTGCTCCGGCATGCTTTCCGCCGCCCGAACCATGAACTGGCTGACTCCTAGAACCCCCCCCCCCCCAAGACTTACACCCCCCCCCTTACACCCCCCCCCCATGAATTACACCCCCCCCCCCCAGATTTACACCCCCCCCCCCCCCCAAGGCATATATATTGAAAAATTTTTTATTGCCTTAGCATACTTCTCTTTACATTCTCTTCTCTTTCTCTCGAAATTTAAACTCAAGGAATTTTCATGTAGATGATTAAATACCTACTTTTTTTTTACAAACATAGTTAGTCTATACCGGATGGCGGGCGCATGCCTACCAGGAGTAGGGGCTTGTCCCCTACCAGGAGTACCTTTCAAGATTCCAACTCAAAAGCTTAGACGCATGCTTGTCCTCGATGAGGTCATGACTGTGGCAGTACCTACTAGTTAGTCTATACCGAGTTCATTGATGTTTTAAAGTGCTCAACTCGGTAAGGACTAAGTATGTCCCTCGCGAGCCTTTAAAAAAGTCAGGTGGCTACGCCCTATATTGCGGTATAGACTAACTAGTAGCATGACGAACACGGTATAGACTAACTATGTTTCAAAAAAGTAGGTATTTAGTTGTTTAGAAAAAATTCCTTGAGTTTAAATTTCGAGATATGTACAGAGAAGCATTTTGAGCTAATAAAAATTTTTTCAATAAATACCCTTTGGGGGGGTGTAATTCTTCTGGGCTGGGTGTAATTCTTGGGGGGGGGGGGTGTAACCCCTTGGTTGGGGGGGGGGGTGTAAGTCTTGGGGGGGGGGGGGGGGGGTTCTAGAAGTCAGCCGAATATATTAGCTTGCGAGTTTGTATAAAGTTTTGTTTAAGATGCCATGTTAGGCTATGCACCAGTGTGTCTTGAGAAATAACCTAACTTTGACAATTGATTGCGAGAAAAGCGGGACAGCTAAGATGCTCATCTTACCCGCATTACCTCGCACAAACCCCCCTCTCCATCGTGTAATATCAAGAGTAGTTGGATTTTTGGCAAATATTCTGCGCCAAACTCAAAAGTGTACAAACTTTCAAAAGTGCTATAAAATCAAATACGTAAGATAGAATCAAAATTTCAGGGGGAGAGGTCGAAGGAAATCTTCAAGAAAAAATGTGCAAAAGAGCAGTTCCTAATGTAAAGATGCCGAAGAACAGCATCCCTTGCCCTAAGTACACCAGTTCCGTTGCCTTGTTTCTTCTTCATCCATTTGTGCATAATACAATCTTGAATTTCCTTGAGCTGTTCTTTCCGTTGTCTTGCTTCTTCTTCATCCATTTGTGCATTTAAATTAGTGAAGAATCAACATGCTTTACTTTTTGAATGGCAAACTTTCATGCATTCATCTATCAACTTCAATCAGTTGCTATCATGATCTGTTAATTGTTGAGCAAAATGCCTTAGTTTTATTCCCAATTTACAATTAAGATTTAAAGTGATTTTAAATCTGCATATTTTTATGAAAGGCTGACAAGGTTGCAAAGACATACTGTTTTTTCAATGACAAGTTTTCAAGCGCTTAATGAGCATGACCATATCAATGGATATGGACTAGGCGGTAACCTTTGTGCTTTGCACTATTATACTATTTAATCTAACCTGTTCATGAAACGGTTTTATTAAGAGGTTTATTAAATTTGCACTGACTGTTTAGCACCAACATTTCTTACAGGGGTGGGTGGTCCTTTTTCGTACACCAAACTTTAAAAAAAATTTTCTCTAGCTCACAATAAGCTAGAGAGTTGAAATTTGTTACGAAAGTAGGTCCAACACGCCTTGGTTTGCATAAAATTTTGCAGCTAAACACAATGGGCAGAACCTGAGAAACAGCAAGGACACTCAAAAATCGATCCACCCCGACAGTTAAAATTTGTTCACCTAAATTTGAGGCTTGATTCCTCAACCCTATCAAATCCGTTTGGGCTCAAAATTAAACACAAATTAGGCCTAATTGTCCTTAATTTATATATAAATTTTTATCTCATTATATTTTCCCTATGTCGAGAAACCGCCTTTGAAGTACAACAACCTTTTTGATTTTTCTACCATTTCATAGCATTTTCCTGGTGGACTGGCCCTTAACCATAGGAAAGGGGGAAAACTGGATTGTACTCCGAAGGTTGCTTCTCAACCCAGGGAGCACCTAGAAAGATAAAAATTTATATGTACGTTAAGGACAATTAGGCCTAATTTTTGGGTTCAAACGGATTTGATGGGGTTGAGTAATCAAGCCTCAAATTTAGGTGAAAAAAATTTGATGTAGGGTATTGATTATTGAGGTGTATTGATTTTTGAATGACCTTACAAAAATGACTGTTTCTCAGGTTCTACCCAATGTTTTTAGCTGCAAATTTTTATGCAAACCAAGGAGGGTTAAACTTACTTTCACACCAAAGTTCAACACTCTAGCTTATTGTGAGCTAGAGAAATAAATTTTTAAATTTAGGTGTACGAAAAAGGACTACCCACCCCTGTAGCAAATGTTTGAATAAGCTTTTCGCGTTAACTTTTGTGATCTTTGAATTCGCCATTTTTGTAATTCCGCTAAAATGGCTTGCAGTATTCCTAAGAGTTGATTATTTTTATGCAAAGAAGAACAACGATGTGTAATATAATTAATATCAACATACATAACCCAAAACTATAATGCAGACATATATTATTACAATTAAACAATGAGGATTGACACAATTACAATAAATTAATCATGCTGGAAGAATCATCGCTGACTTTTGGCTACTTGCCTTTTGCTTGGCTACTTGACTTTTGGTCTGATTTAATAGCGCGTTTTCCTTTCCTTCACTTAGTATGCGGCATATACCGGGTGCGTGTGTGCTACGTAAATTTTGCCCATTTACCCTGTAATTACTAAATTTTGGTCATATTTGGACTCCATTTCATAAGCCCAACGAATCGATGATTGCTCAAATAGTAGGCCGATATAAGCTAAAGGGCCAAGGCTAAGCTCTTGAAAGCATTGCCATTTTATGGATGTAAATTATGCCTAAAGTATTGCATACATAGGATGTTAATTTGTGAAAGGACACAGATGGACAGAACCGCAGTTGTTTGGATTTAAAACAATTACATTAAATGATACTGTGGGCTTCAGACAAATGCTTCCAAATTTCCATAGTTATTGTTCCTACAATTAGCCAATTTTTGTTTTAATTTGAGCCCATCATGTTTGCCTGTGCCTGAGAAATTATCATAATACTGTATTTACAGGTTATACGGGCAAAATTTGCGTTGCACTAACTTAAAAGCCTATTCCTCTAGAAAAAATAGTCATATGTTAATAAATATTTATGTGTTCTTTAAGGTAGTTTAGAAGTATAGTGTTACAATTTCAAACATGTTACTTATTTTGGACTTGAGTTATTGAGGTCAAACCTTGCGCGGTGCACCCGGTAGCATCTGGTAATGGCTGACATATTTGGTGTTTATTTTTGCAAGCTTCAATTATTAGAGGAATATCATGAGTAGTAAAAGTATCTGAAAGGTAATCAAATTTTAGAAAGATCTGGAGGGGTAGACACGGTTTTTGTGCAATTGAAACATTAATTTTTGGGTAGAACTGCTTGAAAATTGCAATATAGTTTTTGCGCTGTAGCACCTGTAATCTTGATAATTGCACAGAAGACTTAGGTTTTTTGATTCACAAGTTGTATATTCCGGTTTCAAATCTGTGCTTACTTTTGAAAATGGCTAAGAAACCACAGACTTGCCCTCTTCACAGAAAACCTTCACGCATGCCAATAGCATCAGTAAACAGTAGCAGCTGAACAGCTGTACATACGACATTGGTTTTTGACCGCGGAGCGTCCCGAAGAGCCCGCTCCACGGTCTATAGAGGTTACTAAACTTTTGTCCATATATATATATATGTTCAGGAGTTTCGATACTTTTTTGAACTGCTGCTACATACCTCTCTGAGGTTTCTAGATCATAAGACCCTAGCTCAAAAGTAGAGCAGCTGGGCGCTTTCCAGAAGATGTCAGTGCAAATCTGACAGGTCTTTGATGGCTCTTTGGTTTGTAATAGGCTTTAATAAGCCCCCAAATATAGCCTTGTAGCAGTATTGCACTGTTCAGGAGTTTCGAAACTTTTTTGAACTGCTGCTACATACCTCTCTGAGGTTTCTAGATCATAAGACCCTAGCTCAAAAGTAGAGCAGCTGGGCGCTTTCCAGAAGATGTCAGTGCAAATCTGACAGGTCTTTGATGGCTCTTTGGTTTGTAATAGGCTTTAATAAGCCCCCAATTATAGCCTTGTAGCAGTATTGCACTGTTCAGGAGTTTTGAAACTTTTTTTGAACTGCTGCTACATACCTCTCTGAGGTTTCTAGATCATAAGACCCTAGCTCAAAAGTAGAGCAGCTGGGCGCTTTCCAGAAGATGTCAGTGCAAATCGGACAGGTCTTTGATGGCTCTTTGGTTTGTAATAGGCTTTAATAAGCCCCCAAATATAGCCTTGTAGCAGTATTGCACTGTTCAGGAGTTTCGAAACTTTTTTGAACTGCTGCTACATACCTCTCTGAGGTTTCTAGATCATAAGACCCTAGCTCAAAAGTAGAGCAGCTGGGCGCTTTCCAGAAGATGTCAGTGCAAATCTGACAGGTCTTTGATGGCTCGTTGGTTTGTAATAGGCTTTAATAAGCCCCCAAATATAGCCTTGTAGCAGTATTGCACTGTTCAGGAGTTTCAAAACTTTTTTGAACTGCTGCTACATACCTCTCTGAGGTTTCTAGATCATAAGACCCTAGCTCAAAAGTAGAGCAGCTGGGCGCTTTCCAGAAGATGTCAGTGCAAATCTGACAGGTCTTTGATGGCTCTTTGGTTTGTAATAGGCTTTAATAAGCCCCCAAATATAGCCTTGTAGCAGTATTGCACTGTTCAGGAGTTTCGAAACTTTTTTGAACTACTGCTACAGACCTCTCCAAGGTTTCATGATCATAAGACCCTAGCTCAAAAGTAGAGCAGCTGGGCGCTTTCCAGAAGATGTCAGTGCAAATCTGACAGGTCTTTGATGGCTCTTTGGTTTGTAATAGGCTTTAATAAGCCCCCAAAGATAGCCTTGTAGCAGTATTGCACTGTTCAGGAGTTTCGAAACTTTTTTGAACTACTGCTACAGACCTGTCCAAGGTTTCATGATCATAAGAGCAATACGTTATTTGTTGTTAGACCAGTTACGTATTGCTCATCATGCCGGGCGCTT
>JASANA010002505.1:0-26013 GCA_030248095.1 Ptycholaimellus sp. GST1_10
TTCTGCACACATTTGACCTTTAACACTGAGAAAGTGGATACATTTTTCCAACCCCCAACCATACCTGGAAACTATTAATGGGCAAACTTATCGATTTCCACTAAGACATTATTTCCATCCAGAGGCCATGGGGGAAAAACAGCTTGAGGAATTTGACAGCTGGTATTGTATGCAAGTGAGTGAGTTTGATGAGAATCCAGACCTAGTCTATTGCCCCACCACAGAACTGTTAAACTACTGTCGACAGGATGTGATCATTCTTAGACTTGGTTTCCAAAAGTACCAACAAACCTGGCTTCTTCAGTACCCAGCCATAGAACCTCTTGGAAATTTGACTTTTCCCTCATTCAATAATGCTATATACCGCTATTATTATATGCCTGAGCAATACAACTGGTTACAGTTGTACAAATCCCCCAACTGGTTACAGTACACAACCAGTTTCTGCCATTTCTATGGCATGGATTTACATAATGGAGAAGAAACTTCAGCTTTCTGATGTTTGAAGTGGTAGAAAAGGTTTTGAGGTCAAAATAGCAAATCATTTAGTGGATGCTTGTGGATTGGACCCCTTCCAAGTAAGACATGTTTTGCAATTTCATGGTTGTTACTGGCATGGTTGTCGCTCATGTATTAAGAAACGTACTCCCCTAATGGAAGCTAGATTGGCTAGAACCCTTGATTCTGACAAAAAACTATCCGAATTAGCACTGACAGGAGTTCCCTACGGATTTTACAAGCTGCATATAATTTGGGAATGTCAGTTTAAACAAGCTTGGAAAAGTGACCCCGTTTTAGCAGAATTAGTGAGTGGTTACCTATCTCGCTATTCAGAGGAAGCCCTAAGTCCAAGAGTGGCCTTTCGTGGTGGGCGAACAAATTCTATTAAGAGAGCTTTATTGAGAGGTTCAAAAGTTGGTTGCCCAAAAATTTTTACCCCCTTTTTTATATATTTTTTTCGAAACTAGACATAATTCTAAGAGTTTTGGTGGCTGTGAGTGGTCAAAACCTAAAATTAGATTTTTGGCAAATTTTTAAACTTTCAAAAATGACCAAAATTTAACTGCCCATAACTCAATTTCTTTTCAACCAATTTTAATGATTCTACCACCATTCGAATTGTCTTGAGGAGAAGAATATTTTGTTTTTTTGACCAACATTCTACGATCAAGTGCAGCAGAGCTATTTGCAAAAAACCAATTTTCCGTTTTTCAATATCTTAAAAATTTTTCAATTTCAATATCAAAACTCAATTTTGCGACAACGGCATCCAGATTTTCTTAAAAATCAGATAATTTTACCTATATGGACCAACGCACAACTTTGTTGACCCTGCACCACGAGAGATATTTGAGGTCGAAAATGAGAACTCACATTATGGCCCTATGTTATAGCATAGGCAAAAAATGACCAATAATTGTACTGTCTCAAAATTGCAATTTTTGCCCTGAAACAATTTAATAGACCTGTATCCGTCTTGCTACGTGGCTTTTAGCATCAGTTTTAATGCTTGAGCAGGAAAACTGTGACATTATTTTGTCCTATGCTATAACATAGGCAATGCTGTAGGATAGGGAACAAGGTATTATCGGCTGTTGCCAAGATGCGTGGCCTCTGTCCCACGCAATATTGTCAAGCTAAATGGGAAAATTTTACTAATTGCAGATTTATTTATTGTCAATTTCGTCTAAAAACCAGGGAGTTATGGTTTTTCTATTTTGAAACATCAAAATTCTAAGTTTCGGGCAAAGACCCAAAAATTTCGCAAAACCTTAATAAAAGTCCCAAGCCATCAGCAAGGCGAACCTTCTTGCAAAATTTCAGCCGAATTCGTTGAAAAACCTAGGAGTTATGATTTTTTCTATCTTGAAACATCAAAATTCTAAGTTTTGGGGAAAAACTCAAAAATTTCGCGAAACCCCAAGATGGGTCCAAAGCCACCACCAAGGCGGAGATTCATGCAAAATTTCAGCCAATTTCATACAAAAACCAGGGAGTTATAATTTTTTGCACTTTGAAACATCAAAAATTTACGTTTTGGGCGAAAAACGCAAAATTACGCCAAGCGCAAAAAATGGTCCCGAGCCACCACCGAGCCAGCCAAAAAATCAGCCAATTTGGTTGAACAACCGCGGAGCACGAGCGCGACAGGGTCAAATATAAATATATATATATATATATATATACCCTAATCCAAGCTAATGTGGGTCTCTTTTTCTCCAAATTTTTGCCTCTCGACAAAAAGTCAAGGAAATTTATCTACCTACTGTGGAATCTGCTGACTTGGACAGTTGCATTTTGTTTTTGGCGCGCAGTTCAGTGTCTCTTTTCATGCGCGCCCAAAAACAAAATGCAGATGACGCAGCAGATTCCACAAGTAGTAGATAAATTTCCTTGACTTTCTGCTCGAGGCAATTACAAAATTTGGAGAAAAGAGACCCACATTTGGCTTGCCGATGGTACCAGTTATTTCTTCCACTTTTAATATAGTGCAAAATGTATAAATACAAATTTATATTATTTTATAACATATGAAAAAAAAATAACAAAAATAAACTCATAAAAAAATATAACAAACATAAAAGAATCGAAAATATATTAAGATATTTTTGGATAAAAAAATAAATAATAATTAAAAAAAAAATTTTTTTAAAAAATATAACAAAGAGAAAAGATTCGAAAATCAAAAATACAATAAACATTTATTGGCAAACTAACATATTTTTATGAAATTTTCATGATTTTATACATCTAATTTTGACCTGCCGATGGTACCAGTTGTTTTCGCAACTTAAAATTTCCAAAATAAAATAATTGCCTAAGAAGGATTCGAACCTCCCAGATTCAACCAGCCGATCATTCACTTAGACCACTACACCACTGGTGCATATGCGTTGTTGTTTAACTGAAGACTTATGGGTGCCGGTTTAGTATGTGGTCTACCGTCAAATATCTGGTTTAGTATGTGGTCTACCAGTGTAAACTAGTTTAGTATGTGGTCTACCATAAATTTTGTCACATAATGTGATAACTTTGTGTGCTATTGATGAAAAAAGCACTTTGAGTGTGCTAATTGACAACTCAATGATGGGTGTTGATGGGCCCTGGGTGTTGCCAACCAGTCAGCAGCCAGCTTGTGCCGCTTATCCAGGCCAATGCCGCACCTGGAAGCTGCACTCACAGCAACCAATTGGCAGCTTCTTGGGGACTCTGACGTCTGGGCCACGTTTGACGTCTGACGTTTGACCAGCACCAGCAGTCAGCTAACACCAGCAGAAAATGCTTGATACCCTCAACCAGACCCTGGCTTAGCAATTGAGCGCTCCTGGCTGGATACAAAGATCAAATTCGGAAAAATCTGAGGCACCAGCTCTTCCAGATCAACTGGGAGAGTACCTGGCATGCGGTTTCAATGTGTTTTCAATACTGTGTTTTGAATTTGAGACTTTACGACATCGATTAGGCGGTAGACCACACACTAAACCATGGTAGACCACTATTTCCGGGTAGACCACATACTAAACTGGCACCGACTTATGAATAAAAGTCAATACATGAGGTCCAAGGACCCGGGGGGATGAGTGGGGGAAGAAATGAATACCTACTATCGTCCATTGAATAGATGCGGAGAAGAAGAAGAAGAAGGAGAAGGAGAAGGAGGAGTTCGGACAAATGGTTTTTTACAAATTTTACTACAATTCAGCAACTTTTCAGCAAATTCTCGCGAGTTTTGGTCAATTTGATGATGCTCTTTCCAATGCAAAAAGAATTAGAAAGATTGAAGCTCCCTGTGACGAGCTAGAGCCTTATCAAAATAAAGATCTAGCAATAACCCTCAAAACGTACACCCAGGTCGAAAAGAGGGGCTGGGCGCTGACGGTTCGCTTTGCTCCCTCGCGCCAGCCCAATATATATATCTGATACCATCGGCAGGCCAAATGTGGGACTCTTTTCTCCAAAATTTGCAGTTGCCTGGAGTAAAAAGTCAAGGAAATACATTTTCTACTGGTGGAATCTGCTGCTTGGACAGTTGCATTTTGTTTTTGGCGTGCAGTTCAGTGTCTCGTTCCATACGCACCCAAAACAAAATGCAGATGACGCAGCAGATTCCACTAGTAGAAAATGTATTTCCTTGACTTTTTACTCCAGGCAACTGCAAATTTTGGAGAAAAGAGTCCCACATTTGGCCTGCCGATGGTATCAGATATTTCTTCCACTTTTAATATTGCATAAAATGTATAAATACAAATTTTATATTGCTGGTTATATATTTAGTCAAAACTTTATTCGATATATAAAAAAAACGTGTAAAAAATTTAATGAAAATAAAATATTCAAAAATGAATAAAACAATGCAAACTTGCTGTCAAACAAAAATTTTTTTGCGAAATTTTCTTAACTTATAATCAGTGCACTCGATTTTTGGGAGAAAAGAGCTTTACTTTTGGCTTGGCGATGGTACCAGTTGTTTTCTCAACTTTAAAAACGCAAAAATAAAAATGAATGCCTGAGATGGATTCGAACCTACCAGTTTCATCCATCTACCCAATCGCTTACACCACTACACCACTGGTGCATGTGACTCCTTAGCTTAACTGAAGAGCTATGAATAAATAAATACATGAGGCCAAGGGACTCGGGGAAGGGGGGTGTGGGGAAGAAATGAATACCTACTATCGTCCATTGAATAGATGCGGAGAAGAAGAAGGAGAAGGAGAAGAAGAAGGAGTTCGGACAAATGGTTTTGAGTGATTTTCTCCAGCATTCTGATACTTTTTGGCGATTTTTCGCGAGTTCTGGTTAATTCGACGCTGCTCTTTCCAATGCAAAAAGAATCATAAAGATTGAAGCTTCCTGTGAGGAGCTAGAGCCTTATCAAAATTGAGATCTAGCAATAACCCTCAAAACATACACCTGGGTAAAAAAGAGGGGCTGGGCCCTGACGGTCGCAAAGCTCCCTCGCGACAGCCCAATACTAGTAATATTGGTCAGTGGCCGCGCTTCGCGCGGCCACCTTTTGGTGGTAGTTATGGTCCACAATCATGCACCAACAATTTCCATCAAGCTTCTCAGCCATATTAACACCCATTTTGGTTCTCTTTCAAAATTTAAGAACTAATTTGCACAGCCCAAGGCAATGGCAACATCTTTAGCTTCTGTTCACTAAAAAAAATTAAAACAGAGTTACTCTTTCTGTGCGGATGTTCAAAGACACATTTGACATCAAAAATATTCAAATTAAGAAATTGTTCAAAAAATCGAAATATTCATTTTAACTCATATGAAGATTTGCATTAAACATTGTTTGCAATATTGCAATCGTAATGCAACTTAGCAGCATAAGAACTTATGCTGATTCTCCAGTACCATCCAATGCTCATATCATAACAATAAAACATTGGCCATTTGAGTAGATCAAAGTTTTCAAAATGGACATCAGTCAATTCTATTTTTTAAAATAATTTTATTCAAATATTCTAAAAATAGTGATGGGATCTGAAATTAAACAGTTATACCTTGAATTTAAAAAAAAGTCCGACAGAAAAAGTTAAAAAATGGAGGATTTATGAAGTTTCAAAGTCAAAAAATGACAAAAAATGGCAAAAATGGTCACGTTTTAGATAATTTCATGTTTTTAAAATTTCCCATGCATGAGCACCATAAAAAATATTGAATAACTCGTCAATACCTATGCATAGAGCTATCGTATGCCAGGATAAAGAAGGAATCCAGGTAGCCCCAAGACCACCCCTAAAATGGCATTACCCGTATCATATAAGATATATATATATATATGCGGAAAGACGGACGCAAAAATGGGGTAACTGCTTAAGCTGGCCTTGGCCGCCCGCTGCTTCGGGCAGGGCGCCAGAGCTCCTCCGGCCTCCAGGCATGGGTGCTATGGCCTCTATGCTTCGCCTAGCATGCTTCGCATGCTAGGCTTCGCTCCGGGGCCTCCGCACTCATGCCCTCCTGCCTCCGGAGCTCTGACTGCCCTGCCTCCACGGCAGGCGGCCTGCGGCTGCACAAAAACAATATCAAAGTTCACACATGTAAATATCAAAACTTGGGCTAAAAACCATGTAGCAAGACGGATATAGGTCTATTGAATTTTTTCAGGGCAAAAAATTGCAATTATGAGACAGTAAAATTTTCGGTCATTTTTTGCCTATGCTATAACATAGGGCCATAATGTGAGTTCTCATTTTCGACCTCAAATATCTCTCGTGATGCAGGGTCTACAAAGTTGTGCGTTGGTCTATATAGGTAAAATTATCTGATTTTTAAGAAAATGTTGGTACCGTTGTCGCAAAATCGAGTTTTGATATTGAAATTGAAAATATTTTAAGATTTTGAACACAGGAAAATCGGTTTTTTGCCAATAGCTCAGCTGCACTTGATCATAGAAAGTTGGTCAAAAAAAACAAAAATTTATTCTCCTCAAGACAATTCGAATGGTGGTAGAATCATTAAAATTGGTTGAGAAGAAAATGAGGTATGGGCAGTTAAAATTTTGATCATTTTTGAAAGTTAAAAAATTTGCTAAAAATCGAATTTCAGGTTTTGACCACTCACAGGCCACCAAAAGTTTTAGAATTGTGTCTAGTTTTGAAAAAAAATATAAAAAAGGGGGTAAAAACTGGTTTGGTCTGGTAAAAGTGGAAATTATACCCCAAAAAACCTGTTTATCATTGTACTAGGTCAGGATATTAGGGGTAAATATATCTTTCATCTATGCTCTTCCTGTGCCCATGAACTTAGAAAAGGTTTCTGTAGCCATTCAGATGAGGAGAGGGTAATCAAGGGTACCTTTTTCACCAAAGAACTTAAACTAGCTCTCTCAAAAGGTTATCGACTCTGTAAAGTTTTGGAATTGTGGAACTGGGAACCGGGTAAATGATCATCTGAGCTTTTCAGAGGTCTGATAAGAGATCAATATGCTAAAAAGGATACCAGTTCTAAAAAACCTGAACCTAAAGGAGCTCTCGGTGCTTTGATTCAAGATACCTGGAAAAGTGTAGGAATCATTTTGTTGGAATATATGTTTGTCCATAATCCCTCCATGCAGGCCTTAGCCAAATTTCCTAGGGCGCGACAGCGGCGTGACAGCTACTGCTTGCTGCCCACCTTCTGCTCCGGCATCAAGCAGAACAAGTTCAGCCTCTACGTCGTCTTTGACTCCGGCAGCTCCATGAATGCATACAGCACCATGAAGGTCTGCCCCTAGGAAGACGCCCTATCCAGTTCCTCAAAGGCCCCCACTATCACCCCTCCTTACTACGCCTAACAGTAAGAGGTCGGTGGTGTACCTGGCCTACGGAAACCTGGACGGCTTCTCCAATGGCTTCTGCCTGCACGCCGATGAATTGGCCAACTGCAATCAATTCGTCGCCCACCAGACTTTGCACTATCTATTGAGATATGCAAATTCTATCTACGCTTCTTTTGATGACTCCAAAAGGAGGCGAGAGTTGAACTAAACTTAAAGTTTGCGCAACTCGTCAAAGCCTCTTTTGGAGCTGCCTACTGAGAGCTCTGCACTGGCAGTTCCTCCAATGCCGCCCGCCTGTCAAGCTCAGCATCTTACCTGTAATCCCGAGCTGCAACGATGATGACCTGGCTGTCATCCCGAGCTGCGTTCACTTTCACAGCCTAGAGCCCGTGACAATCACACAGCCGCCAACCTCAGCAATTGCTCAGCATCATCCCGAGCTGCATAAACTTCTTTGCAGCCTTCAACCTGAACAATTGCTCAGCATCATCCCGAGCTGCATAAACTTCTTTGCAGCCTTCAACCTGAACAATTTGCCTGGCATCATCCCGAGCTGCAGAAAGCTCCTCGCTGCCGTAAACCTGCTCAAATTGGCCACCGTCATCCCGAGCTGCATCAATTTCCTCACTGCCATAAACCTGAGCAGACAGGACACTGTCATCCCAAGCTGCGCTAAAATCCTTGCCACAGACTGTCATCCCAAGCTGCGGAACTTTTGCGCAACTCAATTTGGCCAACTTTCCCCATCATCAGAAGTGCACAGAAAGTACTACTTTCTCCCTACCTTCAAAAGACACTCATCACTCTTCGATGCCACAATTGCGCGGCCACAGGCCCCCTGCCTTCCCTTTGGCGGCCTTGCTTGTGCAAGATGTCCACGCCTTGCTAGCCTCTCATGCCCGCCCATTGCACCCCCAACGTATGCATAGCCTAGCCTAGCTTAGACAGCCTGCCTTTTGCACCGCTGACATATGCGCCCATCTTCACTCATCCCTCACCTCAGCCTCTACTTTCGCCACCGGGCAAGAGAGAAGGGTACCCTGAACAGGAACCTAAGCCTATGGACCAGCGCCTATAATTGCGTGGCCACGGGCCCCCTGCCTTCGGGCCTGGAGCCTGAGCCAGGCGGCCAAGGCCTAGCATGACCACAGACAGATGGACAGTGCCCGCATCAAACGCGCCAACACCATCATCCATCACATCCTCAAACTCTCTCTACTCCTCATAGGGACGGGTCTACTCCTCACCAGCCTCTTCTAACGCTGCTACAAGAACATCGCCTATTGCACCACCGGCATATCTGCAAGTCTTCACGAAGGTGCCACTTGGACAGCGCATAGATGGATGCCGACAGTCCCCCACCACTTCTCAACCCCCCTCCATCTATACCTCCAAGCACCCTCTGTGGAGCTCCAGAAGGCCCAGACCTGCTCCAGCAAATGCCGCTTGGCCAGCATACAGATGGACACCGACAATCATCTGCAAACCTTCTTCCTCCTTTCATCCTTCAAAGAGGCCTGAAAGGAGTGGCATCAATTCTGCCTTTCAAGATATCACAAACTATAGCATTAAAGTTTACCTTAATGAAATAAATTCGGCAACAGATCTCCCTTCAAATGATCTGCAGTCCCTAAAGATGGATAAAAGAAGATATCTATGGAACTCCGGTTTCTACTCTGCATCTTACTAAGATTTGCTGACCTTTCAACGGCACAAATCTGAATCGGCTGTGGCATCCGGATCTCCACCAACAGCCTCAAGATGCCTATTGACCTCCCATCATTCTGCACCAATTAATTGGTCACCAAAAGAATGATGCGTCAATGCTCTTCAATGGCCAGCACATTTCTTCCCTGCTCTTCTACATGAACCCCACCATCTGACTCCGGCGCCTACACCGGCCGAGCCGACATCTCCGCTTCGGTTCAAGGCTTGGCCGTCTACCTCGCCAAGTGCATCGAGGCCCATGTAGCACTGATCTACCCCTACCACCGCCTACCCAGCTCTCATCAGTGCTACCTCTTCCTTCCCGTGAAGCTATCACCAGCAGAGAGATCCTGTACCTCCCGGAAGGACCAGGCAGAGATCTCACTTACCACAGCCCCAAAGTGGACTGCCACCTGGTCCAGCCTGGCAACATCTTCACGGATCCAGCGACACCAGGAGAGAGCCTCGCTCTCTTCCAGAACCTCACCGACCGATCATTCGCCTCGGTCCCTCCACAGCCCCTTCTTCACGCCCTTCGCCCCCGACCTCCTACGAAGTGCCCATCCTCTTCAACTCGAGGATCGAGATCCCCTTTCTCGCCCTCGCCAGCTACGCCGCCGACATACCTGTCGTCAGTCGCAAAGTGGACGGACTCGTCAACTACACCAGCAGATTCGCCCTCGACCCAAGCGCCGTCGTCCAAGGCATCGACGCCTATGGACGACTCATCGGCAACGTCGTGGGCGAACTGTCAGAAGGAGCCCAGGACTGGCCAAGCAGTCCTGGAAAGGAATAGATGGACTTGGAAGCTCCATCATCTGACCCATCGTCACCGTCGTCGGAATCATCGTCGGCGTCATCGCCTTCATCGGCATCATCGTGCTCATCATCTGGGTCTCCCAGTACATCGACTGGGGATCGTCCACCCGACGGAGGGCTACCGAGTGGAAGTATGCCATCACAACTCCCCGCTCCCCCCACCTTAGACACTCCCCTAATGGCCGCCTTTTTGGAGGAGGACGCCCCGGCGAGATACGCCGCGAACAAGAGCTGAGTCTGATGTGACCTCCTCGATGACGTCAGTCCGAAGGAGTCGCTAGACATATTTACTCCAAGCACAACGCCACTCATCATCCGAGAAGGCTCAGCGTAACGGACCCCATACGGAGCCAAAGCTGACCCCTCAGCTTCGTCGACAACCGAGAATCTCCCCGAACCAACACCACCCGCACCGGTCGGATGCCCTTAGTTGCATCCAACTACTCCGAGCCCCGTCATGCGAGTCGATCCCGCAGTTGATCGTCTATCGGATCGCGGCCTCCGTTCAACTCCAAGACCGACCTGCGAGACAGTCGTCGTTCGCGATCGAGGCCGCCGGGCCCGCAGCGGACCCAGGAACGCGACCTGGAATCGCTAGGACCCGAACCTGACCGCGACCCCAACTGATAGGCCCCTTATGTATACACTCTCTGCTACTTAGCCCCCCATGCCACTAACCAGTTCTGCTACCCTGCAGCTGCCCAAGGGAGTGCTTCCGGTCACAGCTTCCTGTACCGGAAGTCCACTTCCGGCCCCCGGGCAGTGTGCGGACTCAAGGTCCTTCTGTACCAGATCATGGTTCCGTTGTAAAGTGGTGGAGGGGTCTGGCCCACCAAGGCCAGGCCTCCTCAGTTGTGTTAGAATGTAGTGGTGATGGTGCTGCCCTTCCTATACTGTTTCCTCCTAACTTCCGGCTTCCTTCCGGTTGCAACTGCTTATATCCGATAATAGCTTCCGCCCAACTCTGCTCCTCACACCCGATCGGAAGAGCTATCAAAAGGGATTCTATCCAAATGTGCTCCTGTGCAGCACAACGGCCGCTGCCATGCACCTTACAAACTGTCGAAACAGTCATAACATGCTGCACCAAAACAGATCTCGAAGAGTCTGTTTCCTCGAAGAAGCCATTTTTAGGCTGTCGAAGCAGATGCCTGGTAGTCCGTGTTTGCTCGGATCAGCCTCCTTGTTGGCTGCAAATCAAAATCCGAGTAGTCTGCTTGTGTTGAATCAGCCACCTGTTTGGCTGCAAAGCAGGCTTGAAGTAGTCAGCACTTGTAATCGGCTGCCGGTTTGGCTGCAAAATGGACTCTTAGTAGTCTGCACTTGTTGAAGTCAGCCACTTGTTTGGCTGCGAAGCAGACTCAAAGTAGTCGCGCTCGTCCAGTCAGCTGCCTGCTCAGCTGCAAGGCGGACTCCTAGTGGCCCGCACTGACGAAGTCAGCCACTTGGTTGGCTGCGCAACAGACTCCTAGTAGCCGTGACTCATCCAGTCAGCCACCTGTTCGGCTGCGAGGTGGACTCCTAGTGGCCCGCACTGACGAGATCAGCCACTTGGTTGGCTGCAAAGCAGACTCCGAGTAGTCTGCATTTGTCAAATCAGCCACCTGGTCGGCCTCGACGGGTGCTGAGGGTTCATTGTTCTATTCTCCTTCCCATTTTGATAACCAGCCACCTGTAGGCTGGGTGACACCTGGCCACCTGGTAGGCCTGTGCTGTCGCGAATTCGTGCTCATCAGCACAGAGTTCGTAGAATTTCAAATTCCCGCTCTCCTCTCATCCTCCTTCCATCCGTCAATAAACTCAGAGGTGGACAAAAGGGTCCTAGGCCTTTCAAGTAACCTTAATGGGCCGCTGTGCCTCCGAAGAGAGAAGGAATGAGGGGGCTCTTTGAAGGCGCCCTCACGTGACGGCCTGCTCCCATGTTAGCCATCCGAGCCGTGGAGATTCCTGCTGGCTCTCCCGCTTCCTCAGCAAGGTGGGCAGAGTGCAGCAGGGCATGCCTTTGCAGTCTTTCTGCCTCCCCCCCCATAAGGGCGACAGAGAAGAGTAGCAATTAGGCCGAGTACATTGTCACCTGCTGGCTCCTAGTAGCTCTTAGGGGTGGGAGCTTTCCGCAGGCATCTGAGTTTGCAGTTCAAACTACAGTGGGATTGCACAGAGGGAGGCTGCTGTGAGGGAATTGCTAATGGCAGATGCTGCATCATTTGTCGTTTTCAGGTCTGCAGTTGGAGTCCACAGAGGAAGGCTGCTAGAGATGAAAAGCTTGACCATTGAGACTTAGTCCTACTGTTTGCCGATTCCCGTCTGCAGTCATAGTCCACAAAGGAAGGCTGCTGGAGGGGGATTGCAGGGACAGATTGACTTGTAGTGGCCATTGGCCTGTGCCTGCCGAGTCAGGCTGATTAAAGACGAGGTGGCCGTTGGCCTGTGCCTGGTTCATGTCGCAGTTGAAGGCGGTCCAGTTGCCGCTGAGCTTGATGAACTAGGCCATGTAGAAGCAGATGGCCGTAGGCCTATGCCAGGCGCATTTCAGTCTTTTGAAGCTGAAGAGCAGGGAAGAAATGTGCTGGCCGTTGGAGGTCATTGATGCATCATTCTCTTGGTGACCAATTAATTGGTGCAGAATGATGGGAAGTCAATGGGCGTCTCTGAGGCTGTAGGCTGAAGATCCGGATGCATCAGCCAATGCAGATTTGCACCGTTGAAAAGGTCGGCAAATCTTAGTAAGACGCATAGTAGAAACAGAAGTTCAGTAGATGTCTTCTTTTATCCGTCTTTAGGATAATAGAAGCATTGAAGATATGCAGAGTCTGGGCAGTGGGGCTGCACAGAGGCCTTGAGATGGGGTTGTGCAGAGAGCAGGCAGTAGGCTGCACAGATGCCAGATGGCAGAGCTGTGCAACAGCAGTGAGGCTGCGCAGAGGCCGCGAGGATGTGTAGAGGCCAGGCAGTGGTGACCATGAGGCAGCAAAGAGGCCTGGTGGTGAGGGTGCAGCAAGGCCAGGCATCAGGGGTGCAGCAGGGCCAGGTGGAGAGGCTGCGCCAGAGTCACAAGGCTGCTTGGAGCCTGCAGTGTGGTTGCATAGAGTCCAGGCAGTGTGTTGTGCAGTGGCCAGGCTACAGCATTGTGCAGCAATTGCCAGGTTACACAGAGGCCACACAGTGGCACAGAGGATCAGGTAGCAAGGCGGGCCTCTAAGTTGAGGCTGTACCAAGACCACTAGGTCGCATGGTGGCCAGGTAGCAAGGTGGTGCAGTGGTCGCCAGATTGGGTGGAGCCCAAGAGGCGTCGCAGGCCAGGCAGCAGAAGGTGCATTGAGGCTGGGCATCAGGGTGGGGTGAGACCAGGCGGTGAGGCCACACATTAGTCAATTGACGAGGATGTGGGGGAGCAAAGGAGTGATGCTGTGTGGAAGCCTTAAGGCTGTGTGGGGCCCCAAGGCAGTGCAGAGGCCAGGCGGCAAGGGTGCAGCAAGGCCAGGATGCAAGGCTGTGTTGCTGCAGCAAGACCATGCCAAGTGGCAGGAGCTGCATGGTGGTCATGAGGCAGCGCGGAGACTAGGCAGCAAAGCTGTGCAGTGGCCAGAAGGCTGTGCGGAGGCTGAGAGCAGCAGGCCAAAGGCCTTTAGGGGCCACAGAAGTGTGCAACAGCTCACAGGGCCAGCAGCAGCAGGCTGAGCGCTTCTGAAGGCTGCAAAAGGCAGTCAGAAGCTGTTGGAGCCAGTCACTGCAGACCTGTGGCTGGAAGCCGGTTGCAGCAGCAGCTGTAGGTTTAAGGCTCCTGTGAGATGTGATGGTGTGCAGGAAACTACGTGGGTCAGGAGCGCTGGCTCTGGAGACCCACAGGGGCAGGCACAAGGCGCTGGGGCCCAATGGTGGCCAGCTTGAGGCTTGAGATAGTTGCTTGAGGCAAGTAGAGATGCTGCTTGAGATGCACTGGATGGTGATGGCTCTGTGAAGTAGATTGCAACTCTTCTTGTCGACTGCAAACATCCCAGCTCAGTCTGATGCAGCAGTTGTTCTAGGGGGTCCCGAGAGGAACAGTAGGCTATCTCTCCATCGATTGCAGAGAGCCTTGACTCAGTAGCCACTTGTAATGCTGTCATCTGTTGTGTTGCTATTGGGATATCCATGTTGTGGGACTGCTCTTGAACATTGTTGTGTTTGGTAGTACTGGGGTGGAGTGGGTGGTGGTTCCAGAGGAAGGGAAGTGCTCCAATGTTGGTCGTGTACTGGTCAGGTACCCTCTGTCCTCCCGGGGGCAGGGGTAGAGAGGGGGGTAAGGCCATCAGTGTTTAGAAGCAGGGGAAGAGTTTCCAGACTCCAATCAAGGGAGGCCAAAGCCATTGCCATTCTGCTGAGATTGGCCACTCTGGAGTTCTTGTGGAAGAACTGTGGCTTCATCCTTCACTATAGGGCATAGGCANATGAGGGCTTTTGTAGCAGGGGGTAGGGTCAGCAGTGGCGGTGGGCATGGGGAAGTTTCCAGGCACTAAGAGAGGAAGGCCAAGGCTGCCTGAGCGGAGGTCTGTTTGCTGGGGGTGGTGGAACAACTTCCATTGCATCAGCCATCATTAGGCCTCTTTGAAGAAGGCACTGAGGGATGAGGCAATTAGAGCTGACAAATGGGAGCCAGTGTAGTGGAGGCCTCTTTTTGCAAGGGGTGCAAAAGAAGGCTGTGGTGATAGGGCAGAGTCATTAGTTGTCTGCTGCTTGACTGCTCCATGGAGGCCACTTATTGCGGCAGGCACAAAAAAGGCAGGGGGTGGTGGCCACATGGAGTCATTAGTTGTCTGCGCTCACTGCCCCTTGGAGGCCGCTTTTTCTGGACGGGGGCAAAAAAGAAGGGTGTGGTGGCAGGGTGGGTCATTAATCGCCCACAGTTTGCTGCTCCTTGGAGGCCATTTTTTGTGGCTTGCGCCAAAAAACGTAGGCCTGCGGAGGGAGGGGCAATTAGTCCACCCTCTCTTCTTGCTGCCTTTCTTGGGAAGACTGGGGGAGCAGGTTCCCACTAGTGGAGGCAGGGGGGGTTTGCAGGGGAATGTGTGTGTGGCGCTGAAGAGCAGAGTGTACAATGAGGGGGTACAGGCGGGGGCGGGGGGGTTGCAGGGTGTCGAATAGTAGGTATGAGGGCTGGGCAGGCAGTGAAGTGAGGCGAAGATTGAAGCTGGGAGTTTGAGGCCAAGCCTTTGCTTGCCAGGCGGCCGCTGCAGTGCACCTTACGCACTGTCGAAACAGTCATAATATGCCACACCAAACAGATCTCTAATAGTCTGTTTCCTCGAAGCAGCCACTTATAGGCTGTTGAAGCAGACGCCTGGTAGTCTGCACTTGTTGGATACGCCTCCTAGTTGGCTGCGAAGCAAACTCCGAGTAGTATGTTTGTGTTCAAATCAGCTGCCTGTTTGGCTGCGAAACAGGCTTGAAGTAGCCTGCATTTGTACAATCGGCCACTGGTTTGGCCGCAAAACGGACTCTTAGTAGTCCGCACTTGTCAAAGTCAGCCACTTGTTTGGCTGCAAAGCAGACTCGAAGTAGCCTGCGCTCATCCAGTCAGCCACCTGTTCGGCTGCAAGGCGGACTCCTAGTGGTCCACACTGACGAAGTCAGCCACTTGGTTGGCTGCAAAGCAGACTCCTAGTAGTCTGCACTCGTCCAGTCAGCCGCCTGTTCGGCCACGAGGCAGACTCCTAGTGGTCCGCACTGACGAGATCAGCCACTTGGTTGGCTGCGAAGCATACTCTGAGTAGTCTGCGCTCGTCCAGTCAGCCGCCTGTTCGGCTGCGAGGCAGACTCCTAGTGGTCCGCACTGACGAGATCAGCCACTTGGTTGGCTGCGAAGCAGACTCCAAGTAGTCTGCGCTCGTCCAGTCAGCCGCCTGTTCGGCTGCGAGGCGGACTCCTAGTGGTCTGCACTGATGAGATCAGCCACTTGGTTGGCTGCGAAGCAGACTCCGAGTAGTCTGCGTTTGTCGAATCAGCCACCTGGTAGGCCTCGATGGGTGCTGAGGGTTTATTGTTCCGTTCTCCTCCCCATGTTGATAACCAGCCACCCTGTAGGCTGGGCACATTCCTGGCCACCTGGTAGGCCTGCACTGTCGCAAAATCTGTGCTCGTCAGCGCAGAGTTCTGTAGAACAAATTCGCTCTCCTCTGCATCCTCCTTCCATCCATCGATGGCTCAAGGTGGCAAAAGGCGTACTAGGCCTTTGCAGAGTAACTAATGGGCTGCTGTGCCTCCGAAGAGAGAAGGAACGAGGGGGCTCTTTGAAGGCACCCTCATGCTCCTATGTTGGCCGTCCCAGCCCTAGCTTCCTGCTGGCTCTCCCGCTTCCTCAGCAAGGCAGGCAGAGTGCAACAGGGCATGCCTTTGCAGTCTTCCTGCCTCCCCCCCATAAGGGCAACAGAGAAGAGTAGCAATTAAGCCGAGTACGTTGTTGCCCGCTGGCTCCTAGTAGCTCTTAGGTGGGGCTTTCCACAGGCATCTGAGTTTGCAGTTCAAACCGCAGTTGGAGTCCACAGAGGAAGGCTGCTGTGAAGGAATTGCTAATGACAGATGCTGCATCATTTGTCGTTTTCAGGTCTGCAGTCAGAGTCCACAGAGGAAGGCTGCTAGAGATGAAAAGCTTGACCATTGAGACTTAGTCCTACTGTTCGCCGATTCCCGTCCACAGTCGGAGTCCACAGAGGAAGGCTGCTGGAGGGGGATTGCAGGGACAGATTGACTCATAGTGGCCATTGGCCTGTGCCCAGTTCATGTCACAGCTGAAGGCGACCCAGTTGCCGCTGAGCTTGATGAACTAGGCCGTGTAGAAGCAGATAGCCGTAGGCTTGTGCCAGGTACATTTCAGTCCTTTGAAGCTTAAGAGCAGGGAAGAAATGTGCTGGCAGTTGAAGAGTATTGACGCACCATTCTTTTGGTGATCAATTAATGGGTGCAGAATGATGGGAGGTCAATGGGCATCTTGAGGCTGTAGGCGGAGATCCAGATGCCGCAGCCTATGCAGATTTGCACCATTAAAAGGTCAGCAAATCTTAGTAAGATGCAGAGTAGACACCAAAGTTCTGTAGATATCTTCTTTTATCCATCTTTAGGATAATATAAGCATTGAAGATAGATTCGCTGAATTTAATTCATTAAAGTAAAACTTTAATGCTAAGGTTGTCAATATCTTGATAGGCAGAATCGATGCCGCTCCTTTCAGGCCTCTTTGAAGGGTGAAAGGAGGAAGAAGGTTTGCAGATGATTGTCGGTGTCCATCTGTACTCTGGCCAAGCAGTGTTTGCTGGAGCAGGTCTGGACCTTCTGGAGCTCCACAATGGGTGCTTGGAGGTTTAGATGGAGGGGGGTGAGAGGTTGTAGGGGACTGTCGGCATCCATATGTGTGCTGTCCAAGAGGAGAAGCTCTGCATCTCAGAGATGCCCAGCTAGGCACGCTTGGTGGAGCAGAGCGCACTATTGGCCACTCTTCGCCTGTCGAGGTTGGAGAGAGGTTGGGGGGGAGAGGGAGGGTGCTGTGAAGACTTGCAGATATGCTGGCAGTGAGAGAGGTGATGTTCTTGTAGCGGCGATAGAAGGGGCTGGTCTTCGGCTCCCATCCCTATGAGGAGTAGAAAGAGGGTTTGAGGATGTGATGGATGATGGTGTTGGTGCGTTTGATGCAGGCACTGTCCATCTGACTGTGGTCATTCTAGGCCTTGGCCACCTGGCTCAGGCTCCAGGCCTTCTAGGCCCTGGCCAGTTGGCTTAGGTTCCTGTTCAGGGTACCCTTCTCTCTCGTCCGGTGGCAAAAGTAGAGGCTGAGGTGAGGGATGAATGAAGATGGATGCATATGTCAGCGGTGCGAAAGGCGGGCTGGCTATGCTAGGCAAGGCTTAGGCACCTATCTCACTCGAGGCTGTGAGGGGTGAGAGGGATGAATTGAGGTGGACGTGTACGTCGGGGGTGCAATGGGTGGGCATGAGAGGCTGGCAAGGCGTGGGCATCTTGCACAAGCGAGGCCACCAGAGGGAGGGCAGGGGGCCTGTGGCTGTGCAATTGTGGCATCGAAGAGTGATGAGTGCCTTTCGAGGGTAGGGAGAAAGTAGTACTTTCTGATGCTGTGCAATTGCTGAGGTTGGTGGCTGCATGATTGTCACAGGCTCTAGGCGGTGAAAGGGAACGCAGCTCGGGATGACAGCCAGGTCATCATCGATGCAGCTCAGGATTATGGGTAAGATGCTGAGCTTGACAGGCAGGCAGCGTTGGAGGAACTGCCAGTGCAGAGCTGTCAGTAGGCCACTCCAAAAGAGGCTTTGACGAGTTGCACAAACTTTAAGTTTAGTTCAACTCTTGCCTCCTTTTGGAGTTGTTGAAAGAAGCGTAGATAGAATTTGCATATCTCAATAGATAGTGCAAAGTCTGGCAGGCAACGAATTGATTGCAGCTGGCCAATTCGTCGGCATGCAGGCAGAAGCCGTTGGGGAAGCCATCCAGGTTTCCGTAGGCCAGGTACACCACCAACCTCTTACTGTTAGGTGTAGTGAGGAGGGGGTGATAGTGGGGGCCTTTGAGGAACTGGATAGGGCATCTTCCTAGGGGCAGAGCTTCATGGTGCTGTACGCGTTCATGGAGCTGCCAGAGTTAATGACGACGCAGATGCTGAACTTGTTCTGATTGATGCCGGAGCAGAAGATGGGCAGTAAGCATTAGCCACAGTCGATCAGAACGGAGTCTTGAGGCCAGTTGGTGTTGCTGATGGCAGACTGGAAGTGGCAGAGGCCACAGTTGAAGCTGTCCAGCATACCACATGGGTTGCAGTCCGCGATGTTCAGGTTACAGTTGTGGCCAATCAGGAAGCTGTAGTGAAAGCATCGGTAGTTGTCCAGGAGCTACGCTGTCTCCAGGAATGGGCATACGGAGGTGGCAAGGGTCTCTTGAGGAGCCTTTGTGGGCAGCGTTGATTGTCTGGGTGTACGCAGTGGGCGAAGGCCTTGAAGGCATTGTGCCCGCAGTTGACACTGTCCATGAAGTAGTCCTACTGGCTGCTGGCGGGCAGGCTGGGGTTGCAGATGACCGGCAGGCCATAGAAGCCACAGTGGGGGCAGTCCACTAGGCTGCTCCTGTTCAGGTCATTGTCAACCATCGAAGAGTAGAGGCCGATTCTGAATAGGTTTCATCAATTGTCTTCCAGTTTCTTGCTCAAAGATTTATGTAATCATAAGAGATTAGTAAATCTAGACGGGCAATGTCAAAAGACAGTGGCCGATTCTGAATCGGGCTGGTCTTTTTCCAGCGATGCTCAAAAGTTTACAAATCCGAAAGGATTTCGTAAATGGTGTTGGCTGGCGAAGATTGCAGCAGGCAGCAGTGAGTTTTGAAAACTGACCGGAACCAATTTTTGAACTCTAGCAGCGAAGACGAAAACTCCGCTGGTTAGCTGGCAGCTGCAGGGAATTTCAGAATCCATTCAAGGATAATGAAATTACCATTGACGGTGCTTGCGTAGACAGCATGAAAATAAACATTGCATTTAATTTTTGATGCCCCAGCAGTGATGTCGATTCTTGTCTTGATCATCGGTGGAGAATGATTTTGCAAAATCCGTAAGGATAAAGTGAAATCATTGGAAGCGGGCTTGCGTCAAAAGGGAACTTTTCAGTTCATTTTCAGTCCCGTTGCAGCAAAGTATGGTGGCAATGATGTTGATTGATGTCATTGATGACATTGATTGATGTAGAGAGTTTCGCAATATCCTTTCAAGGATAGCGTGAAACTCTGGGCTGCAATGTTGCTGGTGAAGAGCGGATATTGAAAATAGACTCAAAGTCAATTTTCAATTCCTTGCAGCGTAGTCGCAGATGTTGTCAAATTGAAATTCACAAAGCCGGCCATGGCTGAGTGAATTTCTGTCACTGCAGGTGAGCTTGTCTGGCAGCAAAGTGAAAGGCAGTCGATTGCAGGCTGTTTTCGGTTCACTGTCCTGTCACAGTAGATCGGTGACTTGAGCAGTTTGACTTGGACGCCATCGTTAAAAGGCGGCAAGATCAAAGGCTGAAGTTGTAGAAAGGGCGCAGTGGGCGGAAGTTGGGCTGGGCATTGTAGTAGGCGTTGTAGAGGTGGTGGATGGGATGGTACAGCTTAGCGAACCCAGCTCTCTGCACCAAACGCTGTGGTGATATTGCAGCAGTAACATAGCAAGATTCTCTTTAGTCGGTCACCGAGCAGGGAAAAATAGGGATGACAGGAAACGCCACAGTTATGTCCTTACAGTTTAAGGAACATGGCTCTTCTTACATGCAGTCCACACTGCAACCAGCAAACTGTATTTATCAAAACGCCATGCCGCCAACGTCAACGCCTGCAGTTTATGGGATCATCCACCATAGGTTACAGGGTGATCGGGATGGTTCTTGTCACTTGGTTAATGCACTGTTAAAACCTATGAACCAAAAATGAGCTCACATAGTCTTGCTTGAGTTGAGCTACAGTGCATTAACCAAGTGACAAGAACCATCCCGATCACCCTGTATGGTTCCTGCGCGCCTAGGCATTCACATGTCTCTCCCCAAGCACTCTTCTTCACCAGTGGAACCAACCTGACTATAAGCCAGCCTTTTCCCAGTCAGTAACTTGGCGACTGTTTAATGATGGAAGAGATGGTAAACCACATTCCAGTCACTGTTGTTGCTGTTCGAGCAAGCACAGATGAATCATGTTTAAATCCTGTGTATTATTATCGACTACGGCTAGGTTTGGACGGACGTGTATACTCAGAGCAAGCAAGAAGTTTTGAAACAACTACTGAGCTGGTACAGTTTTATTGGAGTAAAAGACGCTCTCTAGCAAATCGAGAGGTTATATTACGCTTTGCTATTACTGTTCAATGCTGGCAAATTCCCACTTCTTCCCTATTAGTAGATTCCAATTATTCCAAGTTAGGTTCAGGAAGTTTTGGACAAGTTGCACGAATGACTTTGAAGAAAAATGATGGATCCTCTGTTCCAGTTGCAGTGAAATACTTTCAGTTCATCTAATAAAGACAGAGAAGCTTTCAGTGATAAAAATCATCTGCTTTCAGTGATAAACCATGAATTTATGCTTGTTTCAATTTTTGAAACATCAAGACATTGGGTTTTTGACTATAAATCAAGAAAAAATAAATATTCATAAATTTATTCTTCCAAACTACACCTGACATTTAGGAAATGGATCATTTTGTGAGTATAAGTGGGGACATACCATCAGCACCCGGGGAGCGCTTAGAGACGATACTGAGGCAAGTGCTGGATGCGATCTTGCTGCCATTCTGTGGCGTTGTGCTACCCTAGCTGCAAGGTGAACGCAGGGAGTGATGGGCTGTAGAAGTCCATTGGCCTGCAGGAAGCAGGATGCAAAGGATTTGCTTAGGATGAGAGCCTTCTCTTAGTTTTCAATTGACTGTGAGCGGAGCAACCGTGTGGTTTTTTGGCCTGTGGGGCGGAATAGAGCTGGTAAATACCCTTACCCTGCTGGGAGGGGAGTCAAACAAGGCTATCCGGAAAGACTGCTATATCTCCTTTCACTGCGCACTTGCAAATCCTGGCCAAATGGAAGAAACGGTGTTTTTTGAGGGAGGTGGAAGTATTCCCCATTCCATAAAGCCTCTTTCTAAATGTCAGTAGCGCTTTTGAAGGGTGCGCTTTTGAATGGGGCCTTGAAAATCAACCTTAGAGCGAAGAGTGCGCTTTTGCATTGAAAGGGAGGAGGAGGCTGGGATAGTGGCGGTAGGAACGGCAGAGGATATACTTAGATTGAGAAGTTCCAGAAAACTCTCAGTCCCAGCCCAGGTCTGCCGCACATTGCCAGTCGGTGCCAGTAAGGACTGAGTGTAGACTGTCAAAATCCGCCCACCCAGTAGAGACACTTTTTCCACATAGCCACCTTCTGCTCGCCCTCATTACAAAGAACAGATCCAACAGGCTAGTGTTTGAGCGCTTAGGGATGATACTCAGGCAGGCGCTGGATGCCGAGCCAATCAATCCAAAATAGCCTCGGGATGGCAAAGTTTTATTTGGACTTATGAGGTGGGCCAGGTTTCCGTGTCAAGATGTCGGTAAATTTTGCTAACTTCCGCGAAGCGTAGGAGCCGTAGCACCCATGCCCGGAGGCCGGAAGGGCTCTGGCGCCCTGCCCGAAGCAGCGGGCAGCCAAGGCCAGCTTAAGCAGTTACCCCATTTTTGCGCCCGTCTGTCCGCATAAATATAGCATGCGAAGGTTATGAATTTTCAATCATTAAAAAGATCTAGACAAGATGTAACACAATCGTGATTTATTTTGAGACAATTGAAATTCATTTTGAGCAAAAATTTTAACAGATTAACGTCATTGATATTGGTCCATCTAAAAACTCAACTGCTCATTCATAAGCAGGCGGCAATTTATGGCAGAAACACTGCCTCGGTAAATCATTGCAGTTTTTGCTAAAATAATGAGGCTTCTAAACCATATTAAATCATTTTAGGCCTCATGGAAAAAAGATAAATTTGGAACATTATTTACATTAAAATCAAAATCGATCACACTGTAAATACCTGCAAAATGTAACTTTACCTTTGCTCATTAATTTTTGACCGCGGAGCAGCCCGAAGGGCCGCTCCGCGGTCTATAGAGGTTACTGAACTTTTATCCTCATATATATTTCTGGAAATGCTGTCCACGGGCGAATTCTCAACGGATTTGGACAAACTTTTTTTTTCCTGAAAGGTAATGCTATTTTAGGAAGATCTGGATGGGTGAAACTGGGTTCCGTGCATTTGAAACATTACTTTTTTGGGTAGGAAAGCTTGAAAATTGCAATATAGAGTTTTTGCGCTGTAGCACCTGTAATCTTGAGAATTGCACAGAAGACTTGAGTTTTTTTGTTCACAAGTCATATATAGCGATTCCAAATCTGTGCTTACTTTTGAAAATGGTTGAGAAACCACAGACTTACCCTCTTGAGTGACAAACTTTCATGCATGGCAATGGCATCAATAATCAGTAACAGCTGAACGGCTCAGAATTGCACAGAGGACTTGAGTTTTTTTGTTGACAAGTCATATATAGCGATTCCAAATCTGTACTTACTTTCGAAAATGGTTGAGAAACCACAGACTTACCCTCTTGAGTGACAAACTTTCATGCACGGCAATGGCATCAATAACCAGTAACAGCTGAATGGCTCAGAATTGCACAGAGGACTTGAGTTTTTTTTGTTGACAAGTCATATATAGCGATTCCAAATCTGTACTTTCTTTCGAAAATGGTTGAGAAACCACATACTTACCCTCTTGAGTGACAAACTTTCACGCATTGCAATGGCATCAATAATCAGTAACAGCTGAACGGCTCAGAATTAAACAGAAGACTTGAGTTTTTTTGTTCACAAGTCATATATAGCGATTCCAAATCTGTGCTTACTTTTGAAAATGGGTGAGAAACCATAGACTTGCCCTTTGGAGTGGCGAAATTTCATGCATTCATATTGTAAGCTGGAAGGTGGTGTGCTCCGCGGTCACCTATTGCGCTTTGCGCCATATACTTGTTTTTACATTTTTTTTTACATTTTTAACATTTTTATATTTATGCGTTTTACAGGGTTATTTGCCAAAAAACAGCACCATATAGGTAATTTTGAACGTAGATTACGATTGTCACCCGTTTGCTTCTACCTGGTCTGCATGGTCTTCCACCAGGCCGTGGTGAACAAGCAAGTCATCATCAACTTCATCTTGAGGCATTGTAAAGGGTTTTTGGTCTAAAAAACAGCACCATATAAGTAACTTTGCACGTAGAATACGATTGTGGCGCCCGTTTACTTATATCTGGTCTTCATGGGCTTCCACCAGGCCGTGGTGAACAAGCAGGTCATCATTAACTTCGTCTTGAGACATTCTAAAGGGTTTTTGTGACTACAAATAGCATCATATAGGTAATTTTGGACATAGCTTATGATCCTGGCAGCCCTTTGCTTCTAGCTGGTCTCCATGGGCTTGCACTAAGCAACTTCATCTCGAGGCATATTAAAGGGTTTTTGACCCTACACTTAGCATCATATAGGTAATTTGGGATGTAGATTATGCTATCTGTTTTTCATGGGCTTCCACCAGGCCGTGGTGAACAAGCAGTTCATCACCAACGTCAATTTCGACTTCATGCATAGGGGATTTCGATTTCATTCTTAGCAAAAAAAATTATTTTTATATCTTAGATTGTGAACTTTGTGCACTGTAAAATTATCGTCAGTCCAATGTAAAACTGGATTAATTAATGATAAGAGAGCACCTTACTTTAATGACAATTGATTTGGTCAAAATACAGTTGGCTCCCAAATTTCGCAGACTTTACCCATTAGTTGAAATATAATTTTTTTTAGATATTAAGTCCAAATTTTTGTCTATTTTTTGAAAACTATCATATGTAGGTGGAATTAAACTGAGTCATATTTTTTGTAGTCAATTGCAATTAATTGCAATGGAGATAGGTAGCAGAGTCAGTTAAAAATATTTTGCTATGCATATTTTTTAAAAATGTTGCTACATTTTACTTTTTTCGGGACCTCAGATTTCAAATACACTTATTAGTATTTTGGCCAGGTGCTCTCTTATCATTAATTAATCCAGTTTTACATTCAACTGACGATAATTTTACAGTGCACAAAGTTCACAATCTAAGATATGAAACTTATTGTTTTGCTAAGAAAAAATTTCATCCACTTTAGTCGCAAGTAGAATTGAAATTAAGCTAAATAAAAAATTTCCCCTACTTCAATCGCAAGTAAAATATAGATAAGATATATTTTTGACCGCGGAGCGGCCTGAAGGGCTGCTCCGCGGTCTATAGAGGTTACTAAACTTTTGTCCTGATATATATATATATTGACTCTTTCCAAAATGTAAGCACAGTAGTGATTTATTCACATGAAATTTAGACGTTTCAAAGTATAACCTTCTTCCTCAGTAACAATAGATTTCTGACACTTGTCAGAACAAACACAATAATAACTATTAAAAAAGTTAAAGATAGACATTTAAAACCAAATATGATTCCAAGATATTTTAGTGTGCTGTATTAGGACGTAGTAGTGGTAGAACACCATTTGGAATGTTATGCTGTCTTTGTACATTGGTTAGGTCAACAATCACTCGAGTTTCATTCATTTTGATGCATAGGGCCTCTGCTGCTTTGCGTTCATGTTGCTGGTTACACTTATGTATTACCTTAGCAGAGTCAAATTCTGGACCATGATTACTCCCCTGATGATCTTTGAAAACATTATGTTGGCTATCGTTGCACCAATTGCTTTTGTGTTCCTTGATTCTTGATTCCAGGTGCCTTTTGGTCTCACCTATATACATCTTGTTGCATTTGCTCTTAATTTGGTATACAACGTTAGTCTGCAGCCTGTCTTCATATTTGCATTTTGGTCTGCTGCCTAAAAGGTGCCATAGTTTTGGTCCTGTAGTTGGGATTATCCGTATATATCCAGGGCGTACAGTGTTTTTTTGTTCAAACAGGGTTTTCTCATTGAAGTATGGCGTTTTGACGTTAATGCATTCTCGCTCATCGTTACCTAAGCAGATAGCCGATTCTCTCTCATGCAAGATCTTGTTTGTTGTTTTATGTATGATGGATGCAGGGTAGCCATAAGATTTGTATTTCTGGATGAGGTACTTTATTTCAGTAGGTGGGTGTTGCTGCAGTATTTTTTAGCTCTGTGGGTTTCGCTACGAAGTGAAGATAGTTTATAGGACAAAGGTGCACACGAGTCGATAATAATACACAGGATTTAAACATGATTCATCTGTGCTTGCTCGAACAGCAACAACAGTGACTGGAATGTGGTTTACCATCTCTTCCATCATTAAACAGTCGCCAAGTTACTGACTGGGAAAGGTCTAGGCTATGGTCAGGTTGGTTCCACTGGTGAAGAAGAGTGCTTGGGGAGAGACATGTGAATGCCTAGGCGCGCAGGAACCATACAGGGTGATCGGGATGGTTCTTGTCACTTGGTTAATGCACTGTAGCTCAACTCAAGCAAGCTTGTGTGAGCTCATTTTTGGTTCATAGGTTTTAACAGTGCATTAACCAAGTGACAAGAACCATCCCCGATAACACTGTAACCTATGGTGGATGATCCCATAAACTGCAGGCGTTGACGTTGGCGGCATGGCGTTTTGATAAATACAGTTTGCTGGTTGCAGTGTGGAAGCGAT